>JBBPBX010022738.1:6174-41139 GCA_038048925.1 Garcialebias charrua
AAAATATACAATTTAAAGGATTATTGCTTCATATTCATGTAGTACAAGTCTGTTCAATTATATGCTGTAAATAGAAATGTGAAATTTATTTATTTATTTTGCTATTTTAGACGTTATCCAGTTGTATCTGTCTATTGTATAGAACTTTGGTTGGCCTTGTGCCATTTATGTGTTATAAATGAAGACAGTATTGTATGGTATGGAATGGTATATACAGATATTACATCTTGTGCTTTCATTGGTAATTGTGTCCCTTTAAAAAGTGTAATAGGCAAATTTGTGGAAAAAACACAAACATAGACATTAAAAGAACAATGTCACCTCAAAATTAATGTTTGTGGTTTCGCTATGTAATTTGACTTAAGACTGACTTGGATGTTTCTTCTGCAGTGCATCTCATCACTACCACCTGGCAATGCATGTCTTTGGTCTCTTCACCACAGCCCAGTCTCTGAATGAACTTGATGACATGGTTCAGAGTGCTGCGGTGGTCTTTTCCAGTCCATCAAGTGGTGTAAATGTTCAAAAACATTTTCAAAACCTACAGTCCAAGTTGAAAAAAATTGGACAGCTCCCTGACGAGACGATCCATCAAGAGGTTAAAGCAGAGGACTTGAAGGTATATGGTAAATGGTAAATGGTAAATGGAGCTTATTTATATAGCGCTTTCCATCCCCCTGTGAGGAGCCCCAAAGCGCTTTACAATACCAGCCATCCACCCATTCATTCAGACATTCATACACCGGTAGTGGTAGCCTGCCTTGCAAGGCGCCATCCAGACCTACCGGGAGCAACTCGGGGTTAAGTGTCTTGCCCAGGGACACAACGACACATGGTGGGCGGATGCGGGATTCGAACCTCCAACCTTCCGATCAGGGGTCGACTGCCATTACCACTACACCACGGCCGCCCCTTATATAAAACATTTTTGTTAACGAAAATTTGTTATACATAATAATAAGCTGATACATATAATTTACCTTTATTAAATGGAACAATTGGTCATATGCTTCAAATTTAAGCAGATGAGTTGTGAATTTATTCCAATTTTTGATCATCAACCTTATTTTCAGATGCAAAACATTTGTGTACTCAGCAGCTTAACATGAATTCACTGTCCATACTACCAAAACAAAAACAGTTCTGGTCTTACGCTTTACATTTAAGCTGAATATACTGATAAAAAAATAATAGTTACTTCTGGTTTTTTGGTACAGTTCATAAAAGGTGTAATTACATATATTAAACACAGGGTGATTTTAAATCACATTTGTAAATTCAATAAATTTAAGTACGTTAACAGCTTCTAAGAAGCTATATTATAAATAAATTTCATATAAGGGAAAAAATTTCTTCAGCATGCATATTTAAAAACCATTCAGCGAATTGAACAAAGTGAGTGTGAAAAGAAAATCATTGACTGACACTGACTGGTGTTCACTTTGAGGTTTGTTGACATCAAATGAAAAAAACATAAGTATTAGACCATTCAAACATGCACAAGTAGCACCAGGTTCATGAAATTCAATGTAATCTCTTTTCAGAAATATTTGTAATTTTAACTCATATCTTCATTCAAGAAAGTTCAAACATATTTTTAGGTTAAAATCAAGTCTGTATTTATTTGAAACAAATTACATAGAATATCTGCGTTAGTAAGTGTGTGATGCATATGTTGATAAATGTTGCATAAATGTTATTTACAATACAGGAATTACTGTATGGATGTAGACATCATATAGAAGAGAGTCACCTTAAGTAATGCAACCATTTTGCATATTGTGAAGTGTACAAGCATGTGGAGACGCCTCAATAATATTTGGTTGTTCATGATGGTCAGGTTCAATTTCAAATACTTTCTGCATCTCATACATGCACCAAACCACACCGTGATGCAGCTGGTCAGGACACTTTCTATGGCACCCCTGTAGAAGGTGCACATGATGGGGGTTGAAGCTCCAGCCCTTTTCAGCTTGCAGAGAAAGTAGAGGCGCTGGTGAGCCTTCTTGGCCAGTGCTGCAGTGTTCCTGCTCCAGGACAGGTCCTTTGAGACGTGCACTCCCAGGAACTTGGTGCTGTCCACTCTCTCCACTGCGGTGCTGTTGATGGTCAGAGGGGCATGTTGTGCATCCCTCTTCCTGAAGTCCACGACAATCTCCTTTGTCTTCTCCACGTTGAGAGTGAGATTGTTGTGTCCGCACCACAAGGCCAAGCGGCTCACCTCGTTCCTGTAGTCCGTCTCATCGTTGTTGCTGATGAGACCTACCACTGTTGTGTCGTCCGCAAACTTGATGAAGTGGTTGGAGCTGTACGATGGTGTGCAGTCGTGTGTTAGCAGGGTGAATAGAAGGGGGCTCAGCACACATCCTTGTGGGGCCCCTGTGTTCAATGTGATGGTGCTAGATGTGTTACTCCCGATCCGTACTGTCTGTGGTCTCCCGGTCAGGAAGTCTAGCAGCCAGTTACACATTGAGGTGTTCAGCCCCAGACTGTCCAGTTTATGGATGAGCTGTTGGGGGATGATGGTGTTGAATGCCGAGCTGAAGTCGATGAACAGCATTCTAACATAAGAGTCCTTCGTGTCCAGATGTGTGAGAGCTGTGTGGAGGGCAGAGGAGATGGCATCGTCGGTTGAGCGATTAGGTCGGTATGCAAATTGGAAGGGATCCAGGGAGGCAGGGAGGACAGATGTGATGCTTTTCATGACTAGCCGTTCAAAGCACTTCATCAGGATGGGGGTGAGTGCTACTGGGCGATAGTCATTGAGGCATGCGGGCGTTGCCTTCTTTGGGACAGGGATGATGGTGGTGGCTTTGAAACAGGTGGGGACGATGGCCTGGCTCAGTGAGATGTTAAAGATGTCCGTGAAGACCGCTGCGAGTTCCCCTGCACAGTCCTTCAGCACACGACCAGGTATGTTGTCAGGACCAGAGGCCTTCCGGGCATTAATCTTGATAAATGATCGCCTACCTGGCCATCAGGAGAGGGGGGGAGTTTATGTGCAGGTGTGCTGTTACTTGCCTCAAACCGAGCAAAGAACTCATTCAGTTCATTCAGCGTAGAGGTTGAGCTGTCACAGGTCTGGGGGGGGTGGTTTGTAGTTTGTGATGGTCTGTATTCCCTGCCACAGACTGCGTGTATCCTTGCTGTCCTTGAAACGGTGAGCTATTTTCCTGGAATACTGCTCCTTGGCCTCTCTGATGCCCAGATCCAGGTTCTTTCTGGCTGCCTTCAGGCCCACCTGATCTCCCGCTTTGAAGGCAGCATTCCTGGCTTTCAGGAGTCTGTAAACCTCAGCTGTCAGCCATGGCTTCTGATTAGCCCGAACAGTGATGGTTTTGAGGTTGGTAACATCATCAATGCACTTGGTGATGTATGAACATACAGTGTCTGAGTACTCCTGGAGACATGTGTTGTTGTTTGTGGTAGCAGCTTCTTTGAACATACCCCAATCTGTGGTGTCAAAACAGTCCTGGAGTGCCTCTGAAGACCCCTCTGGCCACACTCGTATCTGCTTGCGGACTGGTTTTGTGACTTTCACCAGCGGCCTGTATGCTGGCTTTAGCATAACACAGATATGGTCAGTACTCAACTCTAGTACTTAAGTGAAAGTATTGACACTCATGGTCAAATCTACTCAACTACAAGTAAAAGTTACTCATCAAAAACTATAATCAAGTTAAAGTACTGAATTACTTATTTTTAAAAATACTTAAGTATTCAAAAGTACATGCATTTAAAAATACTAAAGTATTCAAAAGTACAAATCTAATTTTCTAATATCAGTACATTGCTGTATTGTTTTCTGAATGATTTTAAACAACCATAACTCTCAGAAAACATGATGTGTGGACATGTCGAACCTCTCTGCTACAAATTCTACAGCACTTGTCAAGATTTCACCATGAAAATACACCAAAGTGAGTAGTGACTTATTAAATGCAGAAATATAATTCATCTGCTGTGAACAAAAAAGGCGTTTCAATACAATTCATTGTATCTGGTAAAGGATGTTACATGTGCACAAGATATGTATATACATAGCCTATACCTGAATGAGTCATCTAGATTTAAATAAAAATATATAAGAACACAAATGTATACAGTTTGTTTTTGTTTAAAGAATTTGAAAACTAATGTACGGTACCGCTATGTCTGTATTCAATTTAGGACATAGATGGAAAAAATGCCTTTGCCAAGCATTACAGAGAACTGGTAGATAAAGCTTCCCTAGATACGGAGGGGGAGCCAAATGTATACTTTTGCAAAGGCTGGATGAAACATGTAACAACGTACATGCTGCCATATGCTGGACTGTGGTCTGGGATAATGCTTGGTTGGTATTGTGCTTATTTAAAAACTCCATATTAATAACATTTAAAGTGTGTGATGCATTTGTTGCTAAATATGCTTTTGTTATTTATGCAACATTTAAGGAGACCTTGGACATCATGGAAAAGGAGAGCCATATCAGGAGTACTCAAAAAAATATGCCTATCTTAAAACCCTTAAAAGACAGGTAATGAGAGTGTTAAAATTCATAAAGTAGTTTATATTGATTGTTAAATGCTTATTGTTCATTCTTTACAGAACATCACTATGAACAACAAAACACAGGGCATAATGAAAAAGAGCCAATGGGACCTGCAACACATACTGTTATTGATTCTAATTGTTTTATTATTTGTTTTATTGACATTTAATTCTGTTGCACCTTGTAGCACTTTGAGATTTTCATTAAAGCTGCTATATGTAACTTTTCTAACAATATATTTTTAACATATTTCTTCACTCTGTCACTAGATTGATGTTAGAGAGGTAATCTCTGAAAAAAACTAAAAAAAATATTGTCCCCTTGCTTCTCCAGGTGGTAAATAAGCATTTCTAAAAAGAAAAAGTGACCCGCCATTTTCCAGCCAATAAAAACAAAGTTTGTAACCAGCCAATAAAAACCGAGCTTGAATTTGAATCAGCCAATAAAAACAGAGCTTGAATTTGAATTTTAACAGACCACAAGGGGGCAGAGCCATATATGGCTCTGAGGGGGAGGGATCAGAATGCTTTGCTTGTTGAAATTTTTTCTAAGTGCTGCAGTTCTACAGAAACTGCAGACTGAACCTTTAATGAAAAGTGCGTTATAAATTGAATTCATTATTATTATTATTATTATTATTATTATTATTATGACTTTGTTGTCCGGTATCAGAAAACCCATACCGCACTATTAAAAGAATACCAGGACTCTGAAAAACAACATCAAGAGAAGGTAAATACCTTGTTTTTTTGTGTTGTTCTTCCACAAGCTAAATTCCTAATGTAGAAGAAATATGATTGTAGACCAGAGGAGTAACACTGTTTCTGCACTCAGGGGACACATGATCAGTTCTCTTTCTAACTTCCCTCATTGTATCACGTATGGGATAGAGCCTTCTGGCATGACCAATCGGAAGCTCCTATTCACCACGTCTGTCGCAGACTGACCAATCCTGTGTTCTTGGCACGGTTGCGCCTACCCCCCATTCTTGCTTTCTTCCTCGTGAAGATCAGAGAGGCTCCAAACTTCGGTCCAGAACCTGGTTAGCTCACTTAACTGTTCGCATGGGTTCGCCGTCAAAGTCAATCCATAACGTGATTTTCCTGGTAGTTTTGAACCTGAAACTAAATAAAAACAATATTTTTGTCAAGAAAAGACAATTTTCGTCAAGAAAATAAAATTTTCAGCTAGTTATTAGCTACCTGGATCCTGTTCCACGACCTCGAGCCGTAGAAAGCCAAGACACCAAGATGGCAACAGCCACTTCCTCTCAGGGGAAGGCGGGCAGCAGCAAGGCGCATGACGTCGAGTCCCATCCCTGCCCAGTTGCCTGTGGTTTCACCATTTCGGGGAAGTATCCTTACCCCCTCTGCATCCTTTGTATGTGGGTGAACCCCCTTTCCATAACGGTGTGAAATAGCAGCAGAGATTGCCGAAGGCTGTCCATTTCTTGACTGTACTATATGTCTTCATTATGTGGTTGCATGAAATCAAGCAGACGAGCGCAAACGGAAAATCAAAGCGAGCAAAGAACTTTGTATTCACGAGCCTTGAATTACCATGACAACCATAGTACACATCCGGTTTTTCAAAAAATGCAAATATGGTCATTTTTCATGTTTTTGTGAAATAAGATAAAAAGAGAAACTCCACATGTTTTTAATTTTTCCTGTATCGGTTTGTAAAATCAAAAACAAATTGCAATCCATTTTTCATTTCTTTTTAATTCTGTTTTGAAATTTAAAGAACAAACACTAACCATCCGTTTTTCGTTTTTCATAATTAGTTTTTAAAACAAAAAATTGAATGACCAAAAGGTGCAATGACCACCGCACCTCAGACTTTTACTGATCGATAAAGACACCAGTGACCCTGAAAAGAAGAAGTAGTGGGATATAAATAATAATATGGATGGATGGATGGAATAATGGTTGGAATGATTGAAGGAAGGAATGAAATACCGTAAATAAATGAATGAATGAATGAATGTAGGAGTTTATTAAGCTACACAGAAACTACAAACTATTACACCTAGAAGCGAATTTTATAGATTCGCCAATATTAATTTAGGATGTTTACCTTCTCAGAATTTGCCTTTATTATTAAAATAAAAAATGTTAATGATTTTTGGTTCACCATTTCCATTCTTATATATTTTAAAATTTGAACGGTATTTTAATTACCTTATTTATATTTGGTTTTTATTAATATCTATAATACATTTTTATCTGTCTGTGCAGTTATTTCGAGTGACGAAAGAGCAGTGGAAAGACCGGAAGAACAAAAAGAAGGGGAGATATGTCTCAGCAATAAAGAAGTATTTCCCTTTCAGAAAATCAATAGCTGCAGTATCTCCTCAGCACCATCGGGGCGAAAGGTCTGGCGATGGAGGACACCATCCCTCTCCACTAAACGATCCCACTGCCTCAGGAGTGCCAACAGAGGTGAAGATGAGTTATTTCGCTCTGTGCAGTTGGGTCGCTCCTTGCGATCCCAGAAGCTCCAAAGTTCTTGCAAAACCGGATCAGCATGCTGTAATACTTGCATATCTTCTAGGGTGCGTTCAGGAAGGACGGTGATCGCAGCTTGAGTAACATCCCGTCTCTCCATCAGCAACTGCAGAGATTCAGGCAGATTACTTCCTGGAACAAAAACACCAACTTGTTCTTTGGTAGATGGATGTTGTCTGGAAAGACCATCTGCATTCTTTTTTGTACGTCCAGACCGGTACTGGGTCTCAAAGTCAAAGGAGGCAATTTGTGCAGCCCATCGATGTTCAGTGGCACCCAGCTTGGTAGTACTGAGGTAACTGAGGGGATTGTTATCAGTGAATACAAGACTCCCCGGCCCTGTAGACGTGGCGTGAATCTTCAAAACATGTAGCTTCTTCGTCGGGACTCTCAGTTGCCGACTGAAGTTGGAGATTCGCTGATTTATGCCAGGATTGGTCTGGTGAATGCTAGGTCGCTAGCAAACAAGACCTTCATTATTAAGGATTTCTTTACTTCTCAAAGCCTGGATTTTTTATTCATAACGGAATCATGGACAAGTGACTTGGGTGAGTCCAGCGTTTTTAATGAACTCCTACCACAAAACTGTTGCTATTTTAATTTTCCAAGAATGATGGGACGAGGAGGAGGAATAGTGACGATCTTTAAAAACTGTTTCTCTTGTAAAAAGTTGACTCCGGCCCGTTTTTGTAGTTTTGAGCTTGGTCTTTTTGAACTTGGTGGTTCTCATACTGTGTTATGTGCGGTGGTCTACCGGCAACCAAAGTATAACAAAAATTTCATAAATGAATTTTCTGATTTTCTGGCCGACATCATGCTGCATTATGATAGGATTCTAATTATATTCATGTTTGCTGTCCTTCCTCACCCATGGCTCAGTCATTTTTAAATGTTATTGATTCTTTTAATTTTGTGCAATTTGTGACCTGTGCTACACACGAGCATGGTCACACTCTGGATCTGGTTTTGACGTATGGTTTGCCGGTTTTTGATTTGGTGGTTGGTGACCCTTTATTTTCAGATCATATGCCAGTTTTATTTAATATAAAGCAGCCTATTACTAAGGTTAAATCAAGCACTGCAGCGAAGCTTTGTCGTGTTCTTAAACCTACTGCTGTTGGGTTTTCTTCTGTTTTTAATATGAATTCGAAAATCCCTGAAACCATGATGGACAATGCTGATGATATCAGCAACTGGTTTTACTCCACCTGCAAAACAACTCTGGATTTGGTGGCACCATTGAAATTACGAACTGTAAAACCTAAATATGAACCGTGGTTGAATGTGGATACTCGAGCTGCCAGGAAAAACTGTCGTAAGGCTGAACGTAAATGGAAGAAGGATAATCTGCAGGTATCGTTTCAAATACTGAAGGATAGTTGGCGCTGTTATCAGAAAACTGTGAAAGTTGCCAAGAGACAATATCTAATCAATCAGATTGTGTCCAGGAATCAAAATCCTGTTGTTTTCTTTAAAATCATTGATTCTGTTCTGAATCCTTCACGCCGTGCTCTTGTGGAGTCTTGCCCTGCACTATGTGAAAGGTTTCTACAGTTTTTTGTTGATAAGGTCACTTTGATTAGGGCTCAGATCATGCCCTCTGTAAATGACCCCTCCGACTATGTGTCTTGCACTGGTGTTTTTCAGTGTTTTGATTATGTCAGTTTAGCATCCTTACAGGAGGTGGTTAGTCATCTAAAACCTACCGGTTCCCTGGATGATGCTATCCCACCTCGTCTGTTTAATGAGGTTTTTTCTACTATAGGCCTTTCGGTTCTTGCCCTTGTAAATAGTAGTTTGTCTTCAGGTGTTGTCCCTGGAAACCTAAAACATGCAGTTGTCCAGCCTTTGATTAAGAAACCAAATTTGGATCCCGATATCCTGGGAAATTATAGACCTATCTCTAAACTACCTTTTGTTTCTAAGATTCTTGAGAAGGTAGTCTANTACGGCTGGCTCAGGCCGAACACATTAAATGGACAAAGGACACAAGAAGGCAGAATGTAAAAATAAAAAGCTTTATTGAAAACTGCCCGACTCCTCCCTCCAGGTGCGGAGTGCACCGTCTTCTGGCACAGGGCAAAAAAGGGAGCAAAAATAGACAGACAAAAGTACAAATAAGGTGGACAAGAGTGAGTCAGCCAAAAAGAATATAACGTCCCCAGCGTCGGCCCAACCCATAAAAACAGGGCCGTCGCAGCCTATCTGGAGACGGACTACCTGACCAAAAGGGGACCCTAGGGGTAAAAGAAAAACGATATAACTGGACTACCGATCTCACTCTGTCATTAGGCAAACCAACAAAAACTCCAAACAGCAACTCCAAACAGCTCCAAGCTCCAAACAGCTCAAAAAGCTCCAAACAGCTCCAAGCTCAAAAATGTTCCTGGTTAAACCAGCTTAAACTAACCACACAGGTCAGCATCCCTGATATCAATTATCATTAGCAGGATCCTAATGTCATCAATGCAGCCTTCAGCTACCCAGTGCACTAAGCACAACAAAAGTCAAAAGATGAGCAAACATTCCTAAGTGCATCAAGCACAGTCAAACTCCACAAGCAAATGAGCTGACACAAATGCAACTAGTTTTTCAGTGTTTTGATTATGTCAGTTTAGCATCCTTACAGGAGGTGGTTAGTCATCTAAAACCTACCGGTTCCCTGGATGATGCTATCCCACCTCGTCTGTTTAATGAGGTTTTTTCTACTATAGGCCTTTCGGTTCTTGCCCTTGTAAATAGTAGTTTGTCTTCAGGTGTTGTCCCTGGAAACCTAAAACATGCAGTTGTCCAGCCTTTGATTAAGAAACCAAATTTGGATCCCGATATCCTGGGAAATTATAGACCTATCTCTAAACTACCTTTTGTTTCTAAGATTCTTGAGAAGGTAGTCTATGATCAACTAATGACTTATCTTGTTGAGCATAACATTTTAGAGGTCTTTCAATCTGGTTTTAAATCTTTTCATAGTACAGAGTCAGCACTTTTAAAGGTTTTTAATGATATATTCCTTTCAACAGATGCTGGTGACTATGTTATTTTGGTTTTGCTGGATCTTTCGGCTGCTTTCGACACTGTTGATCACAATATTTTATTTAAACGCTTAGAACAGTGTGCATTGGCCATACATTGATCACAATATTTTATTTAAACGCTTAGAACAGTGTGTGGGCATTGGCCATACAGCCCTCAACTGGTTTAAATCCTACCTGACAAATCGTACTTTTTGTGTCTCTCTTGATGGCCATAGGTCCTCCTCTGCTCCTCTTTCATATGGTGTTCCACAGGGCTCAATTTTGGGCCCTGTTCTTTTCCTGTTGTATCTTCTGCCGCTTGGCTCCGTCCTTCGAAAACACGGGATTGCTTTCCATTGCTACGCAGATGATACACAGATTTACGTACCGGTAAAGAAAGCAGACCACACTTCTCTCCAGTCTTTGCTCCTATGTTTAGAAGATTTGAAGACTTGGATGTCTCTAAATTTCCTGAAACTAAATGAAGACAAGACAGAGGTAGTGATTTTTGGGAGTTCCTATGGAAAGTCTTTGCCTGTTGACTGCCTACTGACTCGTTACATAAAGCCAGTTGTTACGAATCTGGGAGTAAAGATAGATGCAGATCTAAGGCTGGATTCTCACATCAGAACAGTTGTGAGATCTAGCTTTTTTCACTTAAGGCAGTTAGCAAAAGTGAAACCAATTCTCCCAAGGCAACATTTTGAAACAGCAATCCATGCTTTTGTAACCACTCGGCTGGATTATTGTAATGCTCTTTATGCTGGCTTAAGTGATTCTTGCATTTCACAGCTGCAAAGAGTTCAAAATGCTGCCGCCCGACTTCTAACAGGAACACGGAAATTTGATAGTATTTCTCCTGTTTTGGCCTCTTTACATTGGCTACCAGTGTATTATAGGATTCATTTTAAGATACTTTTGTTCGCTTTTAAGGCTCTGAACGGCCGATCTCCTTCGTATTTGACTGAGCTACTACAAACTTACACTCCCCCCCGTTCTCTCAGATCTGCTGACCAGCAGCTTCTGAGGATTCCAAAAACTAGACTTAAGCTCAGAGGTGACCGTGCTTTTTCAGTGATTGCCCCTAAACTCTGGAATGACCTTCCGAGTGACATAAGACAAGCCTCGTCCATTGTAGTTTTTAAGTCTCTTCTTAAAACTCATCTCTTCTCTTTGGCTTTTGACGCGATCCGAGATGTTTGATTTTGTTTTTTGTGTGTGTAATTTTTACTGTTTTAAATGCTAGTCTTTTATCTGACCTTTTTAATTTTGTACTGTATTTTATTTTTTACTGTATTTTATGTTTGTGTACAGCACTTTGGTCCTACAGTTTTATAAAGTACTTTAGAAATAAAGTTGGTATGGTATGGTATGGTATGGTATTTATGGCCCAACAAGTACTCTCTGAATTTTTCAGTCATGGCCCATTTAAGGGCTAAAAATTCAAGTTTCATAGAGCTGTAGTTATCCATATTATCCATATTATGTTCAGTCGGTCTTAGCCCTCGGCTGGCGTAAGCGATGGGACGTACCACCCCGTCCTGTTGTTGAGAGAGGACAGCCCCCAGACCATCATGGCTCGCGTCAACTTCTAGAATAAAAGGTAGATAAAAGTCAGCGTAGGCTAATACAGGTGAAGTACTCAACCTCCTTTTCAATTCCTCAAAACTCTGTTGGTGTTCTGCAGACCAGCCCGCAGTGATGTCCTGTTTTGGCCCATCCTTGGTTTTGAACCGCTTAGCTGTCCCACTAGTTGGTGAAGGGGCGTGGCCAGCTTGGAAAAGTCTGTAACAAACCGCCGATAGTAACTGGCGAACCCAAGGAAGGACCTTAGCTCAGTAAAGGTAGTGGGGTGCTGCCAGTTGACCACTGCCTCAATTTTAGATGGATCAGTCGCAACACCTTTGTTAGAGATGACATCAATCAATCAATCAATCAATCACCTTTATTTAACCAGGTAGAGCCCGTTGAGATCGAGATCTCTTTTACAAGGGTGACCTGGTCAAGTGGTCAGCAGCACACGTCACATTGGCAATAGGCATTTGCACTTATCAAAAAGAAAATAAAGAAAACTACAATCATAGTAAACAGATGTTGACAGTTCAAAACCAACAGGATATGACAGATATGACATGGCCCAGGTATTTAACTTCTGGTTGAAAAAAAAACACTTTGTCAGCTTTGCCTTGAGACCCTCTTTCTTCAGGCGTCCAAGCACCATCCTAAGCGCTCCAAATGCTGTTCCACAGTAGAAGAAAACACAACTATGTCATCAAGATACAGCAGTAAGGATTGATTCTGTTCGTCAGAGAAAATACGTTGCATAAGCCTCTGAAATGTGCCTGGCGCATTACAAAGCCCAAATGGCATTCTATTCCACTCGAATAAACCAAATGGAGTACAGAATGCAGTTTTCGGACGATCTGCTTCTGTAAAAGGTACCTGGTTGTAACCACTGGCCAAGTCCAAAGTAGAGAACCAGCAAGCACCTGTAAGCGCATCCAACGACTCCTCAATGCATGGTAATGGAAAGGCATCTTTGTGGGTTTTGCTGTTAAGTTGCCGATAATCCACACACATCCGCAGGCTTCCGTCCTTCTTTTTAACCAACACAATGGGGGATGCATAGGGGCTGCAGCTCTCTCTGATCACATTAGCACTAAGTAGATGATTGATATGATTCTTTACAGTGGCGTAGCCAGGATTTTATGAGGGGCGGTTCGTTTGAAGAAAAAATGGACCTCCGATTGGTTCATTGGCGGTGGTACACGTTACTTCAAACGTGTAAACAAGCTAATTAGCTAGCTAGTTAAAACAATGCTGTGTGAGGTAAATCTTACCAAATAGGTGGTTTTTGTTAGTGGAGAAAGAGCAACACACTGAGAGGGGATGTGTGTCCAGTCTTCTATTCAGAACTCATCCCAGAGACACGGTACTCCGAGTCCCACCCGAACATACACAGAAAAAAAATACCACCGAAGAAGAACGAATGACGTCATCCTCTTAAAGGCACAGTACCACTCCTTAACATAAATGCAAACTAACCCCACAACAAATAATATAACTTCAATTGCAAAAATAAATAATCTTTTTACTTTGCTTTGTGGTTAGACATTGTTTTTTATGAATGAAATTAATAAATTGAAAAATACAACAATACAATTCACATGTACACAAAAACAATTGACCAGGGGTCTGCAACCTGCAGCTCAGGGTCCCTCTGCAGCAGCTCTTTCAAGCTTTGACCAAAACTGAATTTTATTGGTTCTTATAACTGGAAGGGTTAGTTTTAGCAGTTTTCCTACATTACAAGGAGTTAACATACTTTCACTTTATGCTTTATTTCTTTTAAGTAGGATACTTAATTTTTCTAGTAAAAAAAAAAATCACATAGGCCTGCATTGTTTGTTTTAGTTTTTAGAAACTGGGCAAAACTATATTAATTTTTCCTTCTTTACAAGAATCTTGTCTTTTATTTTATCTTAAAATGTAAAAATATCAGTAAATGTTAAAAAATCATTAGACATTTTTAGTTTTATAAATCATTCCTGCTGGCCAGAAAAATGTCCTCTAACAAACTTAAAGTGGTCCGTGGGCCACCAGTTGAGAATCCCAGTTGCAGCAGGTGTTGTGGCTCCGGACACGTTTAATTTAGTGAATAAAGGAGCAGAAATGGCTCTTTGTATCGAAAAGGTTGCAGACCCCTAGAGTAACATTAAAATTTCTCAAGACAAATGTAGTTTTGCAAAACCTTTATTTACATTGCATAAGACAGTTCTGTCCAACATCTTATGTCTCTGGATAGACAAGTGAGTCCAGCTCCATCCTCCTCGAGTGTTTGTTTGCAAACACATCAACAACGCTCTCAAGGTCAATGTGTTTGCTGTAGTGAATGTGAAGTAGTGCCAGTGAGAGACGCTCCTTCGTCATTGATGCCCGCATGTAGCTGTTCAAGCGACGAAGGGCACTGCGCTCACATTCGCAGGTCACAGGCAGTGTGTAGGCCAGTTGAAGTAGGACGTGCAAGTTGGGGTAAAGGTCTCGGTCACACTCTTTAATGGAACCTGCAGGGGTGTTCGGCCTCTGTGACCCAGGCACTCTGCCGTACCTAGCAGAACAATTATTAAAACAAAATGTTCTGTATAGTAATGTTGTAACATTCAATTTCTAAAATGGGCTTCTCAGGTGCTTAACTTCAAAATAACTTACTTCAGGGGCAGCCATCTTCATCATTCGAAGCACTGGTACACACCAAACTTGCACGGTCTTCATCTAAGATATGACACGTGAATAAGAGATTTTAGAATATTTTTTAGACACTTTTAGCATTTAAATAATCATATCAAAAGATTTAATATTTAGCTAAAAGAATTTACAGAAATACATTCTAAATAAGAAAACATTTGTTCCTGAAATCATTCTAAGACATATTGACAAAATCTATTTTACAAGAAGATCTGTTTTATTTATTTATTTTACCTGGAACTGATCTGTTTCTTTGAAACAAAGTTGTACATTGAAGCGCTGCTCTTTTCCTCTCTGTCCTTCTGCTTGCACCTACCCATGTTGGTATCCAGCACAGAAACCTGAAAAACAGTTTAACATAATATTAAATATGTAGTAAACAATTTAGTAAGATCTGCTAAGACATTTTGGGTTTCTATTTGAAAACGTTTTTTTTACTTGTCTTACGTACAAAAACAGTTTTTCTGAATGTTTGTTCTTTTGAAAATGTATCCAAACATTTATTTTTCACCAAATAGGCTATATTACAGTATATTCAACACTGCTAAGTTATTGTTTGTATCCTGTCCAAACTAGGCCTGAGGCCTGTAGCTTTTGTTTAGAAAAACATGGACGCTCAGTTTCAGGCTTCCTGTGAGTAACTATCTGTCCTATCACTGTAAACTCAGCTTTAGGGATAGAATGGGGCCGTACTGGTACTAATTTCAGATAAATTACTGTTCCCAACATGGCGGAAATAGCCAAAAACAAGGAAAAAAAACGTGGCGAAAATCGTTGCTACTTAGCTTAGCTTTAGCATGTTTTAGCATTATCCATATCTTATAAAAACGTGACCCACTTCTAATCTCTCTAACATCAAACAGTACTACTTAAAATACACAAATGAACAGTTGAATCAAAAACCACAATGTAATTTTACCGTTTGAATCCACCGTGTTGCCTTCCAAGCCAGGACAGAGTGAACGTTGTCTTCCCCTCACAGTCTCGCGGGAGTTGTAGACGGGACTTCATAGGCAAAGTGGGCGGTTCGTTCGAACCGGGCGAACCCCCCCTGGCTACGCCCATGCTTTACTGCTTCATAGTCTGATGGAGATATACGCCGGTAACATTGCTTAACTGGGGTTTCATCAATAAGGGGTATATCATGACTAATTATGTTTGTACACCCCAAGTCACCATCATTTTCTGCAAAAACAGATGAATAATCCCTAAGAAGGTTCCTCATCTGACCCTGGTGCGTGCTGGGCAGTTGGGAAAGGCCAATGCCCTCAATTTGGTCCTGCACAGTTGAGACTGCAACCTGAGAGGACACCTTAGCTGTATATGAGGGCTCTTCGGTTACACCAGCAGGCAGACTGATAACCTGATGCAGAGTACCTACAACTAGGGATGGGAATTGATAAGAAATTATCAATATCAATGCCGTTATCGAAGTCCTTTATCGATTCAATTCCTTATCAATTCTGTTATCAATTCTCATTTGGGTAAAAATATATAGTAAACTATTTGTGTTCATAAAGATTTTAATATTTCACCAAAACCAAACCAAAAACCAAAAATATGTAGTATGCCTAACAAATAAAACTTCATCAACAAAAAAACAAACTAGCAATTTTTGTTAAGAAATATTATGGGTTCATAAAGAATTTAATGATCTTTCACCAAAACCAAAAATATATGTAGTATTCCTATTTGATGAAGTTTTATTTTTATTGTTTATTAGGAATTTCCTAATAAACAATAAAACTTAATCAAAACAAAACTCTGATAAAAATATTTAAAATGCATTCTTACTGAGTTGTTGCTTCTCTTTGAGGACCACTTTTGCCATGTGAGACCTCTTCATCCACACGACCACCTAGCAGCACCACTCGTGCTAACACTACTAGCCTCTGACCCAGCCAGACTCCGGCAATCCTCGTCAACTAAATGTTATTACAGGAGAGGGAGATTATTTATAAAATACAGTGGAAGCAGTATAGCTAAAAGGTAACAAGTGAAAGAATTTGACGTTACCTGCTGTAACATTTACAACGGAGGTGGACGCTTTCTCTCCACTTCCTTCTCCTCCAAGCAGCGTGTTAAAAACGGTACATTTCTTCAAAATCAGCGCATGCCGAGTGGCCAAATGCTTCTGCATGTTCGACGTATTTCCTCCCTTTATCGTAATGGACGCGTTGCATGCGTTACAAGTAGCCCTGGTCTCATCTTTTTTCGTGAAATGAAGCCAAACGCTTGAGCGCTTCCTCCGCGACGCCATTTTGAACATAGATATCATATATAGACACCACCACCACTCGTCTCGGGTGCGGTGCATGTCTGTGATGTCAGCGCTTGAATACGTCACCACCATGAGTCTGCAGAACCGGTAAGCTGAATCGTTAAGATATGAATCCTACAATTCCATGGAATTGGACTATTAAGAACCGGTTCTCTAACAGAACCGGTTCTCGGTTCCCATCCCTACCTACAACAGTACGTGGGTAAAGCAATATGTCTGTAGAGCCTACATTAACAATTGGTATGTAGGCTGTGCCTCATACCACACAAACAAGGGCAGGAGAGGCAAGAAAACCCCCAGGCAAACCTGACTCAAGAGGCTCAAACAGTGCAGCCTGTGACAGCTGGTCAGAGCACGTAGCAGCCACAAGCTTCATAACCCCACCTGGAACCCGGCAGGCTGCACGGCCCCGCACCTTTACCTTCCCCACACAGTCTGATGGACCCTGCAAACTTGCTTGATAACACTGTTGCAATGCTGGCCAGATTTCATGAGGGGCCTGTGGGACATTGTCCTGACTGAACAACCCTGCACCATGCTGCACAAAAAGCTCATGATAACATTTTTGGATAACGTTCATGCCTAAAACACCAGGTGTGGGGGGCACTTTGCCAGGAGGATCTTTTACAATTAGAACCCCGCAATTTGGAATATTTTTACCGCAAGTCAACATTAAGCTCTATGTAGCCAAGGTAGGGGATATTTAACCCATTTGCTGCCTTAAGCTGCAACCAGTGACAAGAGCGTAAACAATCAGGGCCCCGAGACTTGAAATGATCCCTAAAGAAACTTTCTGTAAGGGTTGACACCATAGAGCCAGTGTCAATTAGACAGGGCACCCGAACACCTCCCAAACACACATCCAAATGAGGACACAATGCAACAAGCTCTGGTGTTTCTCCCCCATTACATGGTGCTGTGACTGAGCCAATAATAGCCCCACCCAAACTGCGACTCAACAGTTCAGTGGGAACTAGTTTCCCAAGACCGCAGAGTCACGAGGCAGAGAACTAGAGGGCTGATGGGGGCCTTGAGAGTGAAAACGGGAAGGGACACGTACACCATCACATTCCCTAGCATAATGACCTGACTGTCGGCACCGTCTACACCAGACCTGCTCATTACGTCGATCGCGATCGACCGGTCGATCGCGAAGGCAGTACTGGTAGATCGCAGCAGCCTATCAAAAATCCCATCACTTGATTGACCTACAGCGCAACGAATCAGATGACAACTGAATCTTTCGCTTTAGCCTATCAAAACATCCCGTCACTTGATTGACATATTTGGCAACCAATCAGATGTCGAGCTATAGGTCACCGCGCATGCGTGACAACAGCGTGCCTAAAAACAACAGCGCGAGGCGCAGCAAAACTTACGAGCGAAAACAATCAGCAAACTCAGATTTTAAGCCCTTGCTAAAACATGAGTGAGAAACCTGGACCAAGTAAGAAGGCTAAAACGTATCACTTTCATACGGAATGGGAGGTGGACTTTTTTTTCACCACGTCATTTTCAAAGTGTGTTTGCCTCATCTGCCAGACTTCCATCGCGTTACCAAAGAAGGGAAACGTGGAGCGGCATTTCCGGACTGTTCATGGTAAATACGATGTCGACTTCCCGCCGAAAAGCCAGCTAAGAAAGAAAAAGGTGGAGGAACTGAAATCCCAGTTGTCTGGACAGCAGTCATTTTTCACTCAGCCAAATTCAAAAGCGAAGGCTGCCACCGAAGCATCGTTCCGGGTGAGTCACGCCATCATTAAAAACAATAAGTCCTTCCAAGACGGAGAGATGGTTAAAGAAGCATTTGTTGAAGCAGCTGACTCATTGTTCAGAGACTTTAAAAATAAGGCAGAGATATTATCTTCAATCAAAGCTCTGCAGCTGTCCAGACATACAGTTACACGGCGCTGTGAAAACATGGCTGAGGATTTAACACAGCAACTGTGGAAGGACATCAGAGACTGTGAGTGTTTCTCCCTGCAGTTGGACGAATCTACAGATGTGAGTGACACAGCTCAGATGTGCATCTTCATCCGTATGGTGTTTAGTGATCTCACTGTAAAAGAGGAGCTATTGACAATACTTCCCATGAAAGAACAGACACGAGGAGAGGACATATTTCAGACATTTAAAAACTTTATTGACAAAACTCAGCTCCCAGTGTACAAATTGGTGTCTATCACCACAGATGGAGCACCTGCAATGGTTGGGCGTGTGAATGGATTTATTGCCAAGTGCAGGCAGGATGAGGAGTTCCCAGACTTCCTGAATTACCATTGCATAATCCACCAACAAGCATTATGCGCTAAAATGCTGAACATGAAAGAGATCATGGATGTGGCAACAAAGATCGCCTGTTCTATTCGAGCCAGAGCTCTTCAAAGACGGTTATTCCGTGCACATCTGGAGAATGCTGACAGCGACCACTCTGAGTTGTTGCTACATACTGATGTGAGATGGCTTAGTCGTGGGAAATTCCTCCAAAGATTTCGAGAGCTCTGTCCAGAGATTAAAGAGTTTTTCCGTGTATTTGGACATGCAGAATACACACAACTAAATGATGATCAATGGCTGTTGGACTTGGCATTTTTAACTGATCTGACTAACTTTTTGAATGACCTTAATCTAGAGCTGCAAGGAAAAGACAAAACAGTGACCAATATGATTAGCTCAGTTAATGCTTTCAAACGAAAGATGCAACATTTCACCTCAAAGCTGCAGCGCCATGATTTGGCAAATTTCAAGAACCTGGCGTCAGAGCTGGAGACACAAGGGAAGGCCTGTGAGCAACTTGGCTGCGCACGCTACATGGAGCAGATGAACAATTGTTTGTCAGAGTTTGACAAACGTTTTAAAGACTTTTCTTTGCTCGAGCCAGTTGCTACATTCATGTGCTATCCTTTTCAGGAAGATGCTGATGTTGATTCACTCGCATCAAAAATTGCAGCACTGTTTCACTTGAACAATTCTGGAGTGGAAGATGAAATGTTGACTCTGCAAACTGACATTGAGCTGAAGTCGAGAGCTCATGGACAGTTCTGGAACTTACTCACAGAGGCAAAGTACCCCAACATGAGGAAATGTGCTACCTTCTTGACTGCATTATTTGGCTCCACTTATTTATGTGAGTCAGCCTTTTCATACATGAAAATAATCAAGTCCAAATACCGTTCCACCATGACTGATGAACATTTGGAAATGTGCTTGAGGCTGGCTGTCAGCAGCTACTGTCCGGACTATGCATCGCTGGCTGATTCAATTCAGTGCAAGTCATCAAAGTAAATGCAGGTAATTACAATTTTTTAAAAATTATTTATGGTATTTATGTCTCTGGCTTGTAGTTATGAAAATAGAAATACTTACCTTGTTCTTTGTTCCTCCAGTCATCCTGCCTCCTTGGGTCCCATCCAGTCCTGGTTCAGCCTTGGTCCTGTTCATTGTGCCTTGCTCTCCTCTCCAACCACTTGCCTGTCCTGCCTGGTCCTCCATCTCTGGAACCCTGTCTGGATTCACCTTGGTGCTCCATCTCCACGTCCAAACATGTAAGCAGGGCTCACCAACCTGTTTGATACTCACAGCCACTTTAGTGGGACTGAGAAACACAAAGGGCTACTTGTTTGATTCAAACAAATTTGCATGGCTCACCTTTAATTATAGTATTAATACTAATACATTATGAAAATACATGACTGCCTGATCACATCTGATCTGATCTGTGTTATTAAAGACTCCACACAATGATTATCAGTAAGGATGTAGCTTGGTAAATATGATCAATTATTATTGATAATTAGTGATTAGAACTCAATCTGTAACATTTGAAATTCATTGTATTTTATAAATAGTTTATTAACTGTTTTGTAGGTATGTACACATTTGTAACATTCATTCAAAAGATGCTTTTTAACAAATCTGTAGCATTCAAAAGATGCTTTTTAACAAATCTGTAGCATTGTTAAAAACCTATTAAGAATAAAATCTTCCAATCAAGCCCTGTTTGCACCAACTATTTGTAACATTTCAGAGTAACTCTTCTTGCTGATATAAAATATCAGTAATGTAATATAATAAACATATCAGTAATGTAATATAATAAACAAAGTGACATTTTTAAACAAATCATGTGACATTAGTACCCTGATGCATGCTCAATAATCCAGGTAGAAAAATCAAAAAAAAAAAAAAAAAGCTAAGTCTGGTCCTCTGGACATTAAAAAAACAAAACAAAAAAGTAGAAATGTTTCATCTGAAAGACTTCCTGTCTCAGATGCTATTTAGCTCAGTCTTATAAATAGCACCTTCTATCTTGGCAAATAATGATACCCCCACCTGCTGGACTCTCCATGGAACTTTACATAATCTGTGACCTATGACAGTCATCTGTCAGTTTTATGGTGGCCTATTCTTTTTGTTGTTACGGTTCAATTTTGTATAAAAACCCCATAAAAAATAAAGTATAAAAAAGTAGCACCCTCTCACAGTGGATCAACCAGTTTGCTGCTGACAGCTGAAACCAGAAAACGGTTTCTTTTCACAAAGATGGCCTCCTTTACTCCTCTCTCAAACCATCGTTCCTCTCTCCTCTTTGAGAGAGGAGTAAAGGAGGCCATCTTTGTGAAAAGAAACCGTCCATCAAGGTACCATCAACATACATTGTACATAAAAAGAATCCTTAATACATTTGAAGATAATTACGTTTTGCATTTTTGTAGTGGGTAGATCTTTTTGACTTGGTTTTTTTATAAGTAGCTCGCATGCTGAAAAAGTGTGAGCACCCCTGCTCTACATGAATGCTCCTACAAGCACCCTGCGGATGTTGGATGTTGTCTATCATGGTGCACTAAGATTCATAACTGGTTGTGATTATCGTACCCACCACTGCACCCTGTATTCACTGGTTAACTGGACATCATTAACCTCACGCAGACTCTTCCACTGGTACATTTTCATCTTTAAATCACTTCTTGGTCTGCTGCCCTCATACATCTCCTCCTACATGTCTTTACGTGAGTGCAGCTACAGTGTGCGCTCTCAGGACATGATTACCTGCAGTGTTCCGTCAGTGAGGACTGAACTTGGAAAAAGGGCCTTCTCCTACTCTGCTCCTGCTTCATGGAATATCTTACAAAAAGATCTGAAGCTCTCGACCTTGACTTCTCTAAATGGTTTTCAGAATCTGTTGGAATCCTGGCAAAAACCAATGCAGATTTGTTCCTGTCTTTGATTTTATACGTCTACCTTATAATGTTTTGCTAGTTTTTTGATACTTTGTTTAAAAAAAAAATGTATTTCTTTCTTTTGTTTTTTCTCTTTTTTGTTTTCTATTGTTTATTGTTTGTTTATTGTTTATTGTTTAAGGAAATTCTACCATTGCTGTTCATTGTTCTTTAGTTTTAGCAGGTCGCTTTCGTAAATGAGCCCATGAGGTTCAATAAGATTTACCTGACTAAATAAAGGTTGAATGAATGAAAAAAATCTACCTCTCAGAGCCACCCATCTCTAGAAGTGCATCACCATTGGAATACTGGAAGACTAATAAGGAACGGTTTCCGGACCTTGCTAGAGTAGCAAGAGCTTACCTGTCTGCACCCTGCACAAGTGTGGAGAGTGAGCGCTTGTTCAGTGCTGCATCCAACATTGTGGATGAACACAGGAATAGACTCCTGACCAGCGCCGGCCCAAGGCATAAGCAAACTAAGCAGCCGCTTGGGGCCCCACAGGGTCACAAGGGGGCCCCCAAAGAAGAGCTGAGTTTTGTGGGGGTTTTTTTTATTTAATTTAATTTTTTAATTATATGATTCTATTACACACAACTTCATCATAAAGTTCAGATTTTTATTTTCATAATGATATATATAACATATCATATATTTGTGTATATATAAATATTTGAATATGTAGAAATCGCTCTATGGAAAGAAAGAAATGACCGGTCGTCCTGAGGAGACCCCCTTAGTGGGGCCCCGCCCCCGGTAGATCACGTTTCACAGGTTTCTCAGAGCTCCTTGCCGCAATGTGAAGTACGCATGATGCATCCAAGCTAATTAAGCACCTGACACGTAACTAACACTAGATAATGTCGCAAAAAAGGGCATATGCCCTTCAGGGGCTGAAAAAGAAAGAGGAAAAAGAAGAACAGAAAAAATGGCAAGATAAAGGTATGTTTGTACAAAGTACGTCTCTTTAATCAAAAAATATTTGTGCAGTTGCTAATGCATAAATAGCTTGCTAGCACTACCGTCACTGTGTTTGTACTTGTTAATAACTGAGTTTTAATTTTATGTGAGTTAATTGTCACTATATCTTTTTTTTTTTTTTGGGTTGCCTCAAAACAGTGTTTTTTTCTAACGCTTGATAGCGATAATTAAAACTTCACTATACTTAACATTTGCTAGCCAAATATTTACATCAGGCATATTAATAATGGCTTACTAGCTATGCTTGAGTTGGCAATATATTGTGGACTGTTGAACATGATAATTTAGGTGACTAAATTTTAAAAAAATTACACAAACTTATGCTATGTGAAATTCTGCAGGAGCACTGTTAAAATATTTTGTCAGCGAGAGTCCACATTACCAGGATCAGCTGTGGGCAGAGCATCAGGTAAGAGAAAGACTCACCATGCAGCATACAATTAATTTTTAGTCATAATTACACTCCAGAGTCTGTAATGAAAGTATGCAAGGAATGTGTGTGCATATGTATGTATTTCATTTTATGTCCATCTTTGTCCTCTTTAGAGCTAAGTGTAGCACCTCATCCTCTGTACCCACTACAATCACTTCTGATCTACCTGGTAAGTTAACAGCAAAACATCTTCTATAATTCCTCTTTGTGCTCCAGATCATTTTCAGATTAACAGTTATGTACATCGCAAACATTTTCTGCCCTTTTATGTTATTATTAATCATCATCTTTCTTTTGTCTCTTTCTCAGAAGCTTCCACATCAAAGTCCGAGCCACACCAAGGATCATCAGCTCTGCCAATGGACCCAGCTGAGTGGCCATCTTTCCTCTCAGATGTAAACAGGACTGAGCAGGTGATGAGAGGACCACTGCCTATTAAGGATACCTTTTCCTTCCCCAAAAGGCATGATGGGCGAAGTTTTTATTTTTAATTTTTAGAAAGTTTGATTTTACCAGTTTATTCATAGGCAGTTTTATCAATACATTCTGCCATGTCTGGCCTTCTGAGGACATTCATGAACTTGATGTGGTCCAAAATTAAAATAAGTTTGACACCCCTGCAATAAATTACATATATACCTGTACATTAAAAAGGACTGTCAGAGTTGCAATACGTTTTATCAAGTGGGAGAATGATAAAACCATCTGACCGTTCATTGCAGTAATTCACATTATTAGTAGAAACAGAGGGCCCCCATCCAAATTTTGCTTAGGGCCCCAAAGAGGCTTGGGCCGGCCCTGCTGAGAGCACAACGTTAACAGGAATTTCCCACTTGAACAGATTATCTAGGTGAACAACCAGATATCTGTAAGAACAGACCTGTTTTATTTTCTGGTCATGAATAAAAAGCTGGAGATTGTTACTTAGAGACCTGGGGTCAATCAGCATCGCTTCTGTTTTAAATGAATAATTTGTATTTTTAAAAAAAGAAAGAAAAAAAATAGTTATTTTTTGTTTCCAATGCTCTTTCCTGATGAGAAAGTCCAGTTACCAAAACCAACCTGGAGCCATTTAAAAGTCTACATGTTGGGCTCATGTTCAGGATAAAGTTGCAGCAAATATATCCATCAATGTATTAAAATAAAATATATAAAATCTAAAAGCTGTAGTTTCAGAACTCAGCTCTTTTTTCTTGCATGGTGTTTTTCTAAATCCAGATGTTTCTTTCTGCTGCACTGATGTTTCTTTGTGTGACTGAAGACAGTCTACGATCCTCTGAACAGAAGAGAACATCATGGTGTGCTGCTTTCTTTCAGTCTTCACTAGAAGTTTAGTTCAAGGTCCGTGGGAAATTTGACAACACAGAACCAGTGAAGTCTGAATGTTTCTGACAGATTTATTCTGACAAACGAGGAGACAGGAAACCTTCAAATGAACAACCAAAAGAGAAAAATATCCCCCGCTGCCTTTCATGTCAGAGTTTTAGATTCAAATCATCTGATGTTGAGAAATGACAAAGTTTGAGTCATTTTTGTGTTTGTTAAGATTGTTTTACTGTGGAGACCGTTTAGAGTCGAGTTGAGTCCAGAAGTTCATCAGTTGTAGACGAACATCCAGAGATTATTTCCTGAAACGTTGAGTTAATTACATTTATTGATTCATGAAATAAGGAGCGACACAGTGGAGCAGTGGTTAGAGCTGTCGCCTCACAGCAAGAAGGTTGCAGGTTCACTTCCCCCCTGGGGTCTTTCTGTGTGGAGTTTAGATGTTCTCCCCATGCATATTTTGCGAACATTTAAACAACAAATGAACAAACACACACACACACACCACCACAAACAACAACAACAACAACAACAGTCGTGTATCATAAACAACAACAACAACAACAACAACTGTCATGTATCATAAACAACAACAGTCATGTATCATTAACAACAACAGTCATGTATCAACAACAACAACAACAACAACTGTCATGTATCATAAACAACAACAACAACAACAACAGTCATGTATCATAAACAACAACAGTCATGTATCAACAACAACAACAACAACAACAACAACAACAACAACAACAACAACAAAAGTCATATATCATATGAAACCAGTAGTGAATCCTGCTGTTCACAGTGAAAGTGAACGCTCTGTTCCTGACACAAATCCACTCGTGAGTTCAGCTGACACTAATATGAAGCTTCAGCAGTCTGACACTAATTCTGTCTGCTTCTTCCAAAGTTACACACAACTGAGAACAACATCCCTCTGACATCTGGACTTCACTTTGGACCTTTGGAGACAAATGGTCACATTTCTTCACAGACCATACCATACCATACCATTTTATTTATAAAGCACTTTAAACAGTGACAAGGCCAAACCAAAGTGCTGTACAAACAAACAAACAAACAAACAAACAAACAAACAAACAAACAAACAAACAACAGGCAACACACACAATGAAGTGCAAAACAAAAGACATAAAAACATTCTAGATCATGAATAAAATGACCAAACACAGATCAGCTGGTGTTGAAAGCAAGAGAATAGTAATGGGTCTTGAAACAGGATTTGAAAACCGAGAGGGAGGGGGCCTGTCTGACAAGCAGAGGTAACTCATTCCAGAGTCTTGGGCCTGCTACAGAGAGACAGACACATTTACACATCGTTGGTTTTATGTTCAGATAAATCCCAAAAATCAAAGAAGTAAAAAGATCAAACTGAAGTAAAGAACTGAAAGTGAATTTAGTGAAAAACAAATTGTCATTTAAATCACCTGAGCTTCTCCAGTCTACAGTTTGGACTCTCCAGTCCAGCAGACAGAATCTTCACTCCTGAATCCTGCAGGTCATTGAAGCTCAGGTCCAGTTCTGTCAGATGGGACGGGTTGGACTTCAGAGCAGAGGCCACAACTTCACAGTGAGTCTCTGAGAGTTCACAGTCAGAGAGTCTGTCAGGACACATAAAAAGAAAATGATTTCATCCTGATAAATGACCAGTTCTGTTCAGATTAGAAGAGAAACCAGTTGAACTCTTCCTGTTGGACTTTTTTCCTTCACTTCAGAGCTTCAGTTCATCTTCTCTGTTTGATGGGATGAAATATTTCTCATCAGTGTCTCTCGTAGCTGCAGCTTTGTTTTTCTGTACATTGGGGGGTGAAGGGAGGGGTCCTTGTTGATTATTGTCTTCAGTGTTTTCTGAAGGAACCAAAGCTGCTGGTTTGATTCCAGTCATGTCTCTCTCTGTCCTCTGTCATGTTTATTAAACTATCAGAGTCCAGTAAAGACTGATGAGTCTGACATGAGACATGAGGAACTGGAGGAGTTTTTCCTCCAGGACATCAGCTGGGTGGAACATGTTGGAAATAATGGGACTGATCTTTATGCAGGAACAGAAATAATGTTGCTGTTGACAGTTATATGTCTGCTTTAAATAATCAGATTTACACTCACATCTCTTTAATCTTTTATTACTGAGAGTTAGTTCTGTGGTTCCTAAAAGACTCCGAAATAAAAAATATACATGTATCTTTGTGATTTTCGTAGGATTTGATGCTTAACAAGGTATTTTAGTTGGTAAATTTGATTTACAAAAGTAGTTTTTACACTAGCAGTAACTGTAAACTAGAAATTTTGCTAACATCTTAATAAGAAACATTAATTATTCTCTGAAACACATGCATGTGTCATGAGCATTTTTGTCAGTGAGTAACTTTGAGTCAATTGTTCATTTATCATCTGCAGTGTTTGTCATAATGGTAAGAATTACTTTTATGAGTTGAGAATGCAGATAAGTTTGTAAAAGTTATAAACACTTATAAATCCTGAAGTTAGAATGTTATTGTTAAACAAGGAGTTTATAAAAACAAGTGAAAACTGGTTGAGGAGGCAGAAGGCAGCTCTTTGTGGTGTTTTTACTGTTGCCTACTGCTATGTGACGGTCAAAAATGTATTACCAAAATAAAGTAACTGTATCAGTGTTGGAGAAAGGATCTTTAAGAGACATACAGTGACTGTAATTAGCAAACGTGGAGTAAATACATAATTTTCCTGAAACAATAAAATAATCTGTCTCAAAGGAGACAACAGAACTTCAGAAAAACTTGGTCACACCAGAGGACCACCTGAAGTTAGCTTCTGATTCCACAGATGGTAAAGGGTCATTTCACAGAGATGTTTGTTCAGATGTAAGTGGAGCCAAATAAAACAAACACCTCCTGTCTGTGCCTGAACATGTGTGTAAACTGTGTTTCCTTCAGTGAGCTGTAGAAGCTGTCCAGTGTGGACGTGGTGAACTTCTGCTTGAGAACAGAGTCACACTGAATGTCAGTCAGCTCCAACTGAACATCTGCAGGAGCATTCTGCTGTGAAACTAAAGCAAAGATCAAAACAGCTCAAGGTCTGCTTCTAACTCTGTGACGTCTGAGAAACACTGGTTGAACTCAGCGTGGAAGTCTGTCTGACCAGTGACCAGTCTGTCACTTTGACTGGAAGTTACATCCAGAGTGGCCAGTGATGGAAAAGCTGGGAAGCATTTGTTGGTTTGTTGTTGGGAAACAGCTGAGTTTGACTTTGAACTGGGATGTAACTAAACTTTCAACTCACAAGACGTAACTTGATACTCAGTTCAAAGAACAAAACAATCCTGGACTCTCAGAATGAAACAATACTGGGTTGACCTTGTCAAAAGAATAATAAAAAGGCTAAAAATAAAAAAAAACTTTTTTAAAGCAACAAAAAAATTGTGATTTTTTCTCCCCTTTTCAATTTTCTGTGCAGTTTTTAAAACTTCTCCATCTTTTTGTGCTATTTTAATCACCAGAACATTCATCTTTTGGTATTGTTGAAACTTAAAATTGACAGACATTGATTTATTTTCAAGTTCTTAAAAATATTGTTCTCATTGAAATCTTCAGTATACCTTCCTTGTTTTGTCTTATGTTACTCTAAACTTTTAGTTAATATGATCTTTTTTTGTTGTTGCTACAACTATTTGTATATTTAGCTTTTGGCCACTTTGACTTTTGCCTATCTTTTGACACTTGTAGCTTTAGGCTACCATTTGACTACTTTTATCTAGCTGGTCAGTTGTTTAAAAATTTAGCTACCACTTTGCTACTTTTAGATGTTTCTTACTGTCCAGAATGATGAGTTGAGATGAATGATCAGAGATAAAAAGATGCAGAGAAGGAAAGTCAGGCCAATACAGAAAGATTGGAGAGAACCACAACAACTTTGTGACGATCATGAGACAAAAATAGTTGCACAATCTTTTCAAAATGAAAAAAAACAAACAAAAAATCCTCATAAAAGGACCTGGCTAAGCATTATAGGATTTGGTACCTGGATGATTGAGCATGAACTGTGATGTCATAAAAGAAAGTTGAGACATTTGGGAGACTCCATCATGAATGATGTTTGCCAACTAATCTCAGCCCAGTGAGATATTACCTTTAAATATTTTAATAATCATGATAGTCAACTTTAAAACTGTTTGACTTTATTTAGTATCACAGGTTCCCTACAATATTTTTCATTAGACATTCAACCTATTTAAAAGGAAAAAAACACAAAAAGACCACCTCCAAGCAGCTTCATGTTCCTCTGACAACAGCTGCCAATATGATTAAAAAGTAGAAGGTTCATGAGACTATAGTCAACCTCTCAGGTTGTGAACTTTAGAGGAACTGCAAACCCAGTTTGATCAGACAGATCGTGTTGATGGTAGAAAAAGAACCAAGGAAACCATCCAAAACCATTCAAGATGAACTCCAAGGTAAAGCTACGTCACTTTCTGATCACACCGTCCATCACATTTTAATTCTTAATGGGTTCCATAGAAGAAGACCCAGGAGGACTCCATTATTGGCAGAAAGACAAAAAGTCAGACAGGAGTTCATTAAAGTTCATGTTGTCAAGCTCAAAGTTTCTGGAAAATATTTCTTGAACTGATGAGACTAAACAGGAGCTTTCTGGCTCGAGTCACATCAGTTGTGTTTTTCTGATTATTGTGGAAGGATAACAACAAATTTACCTTCTTCTTTAATAATAACATGTCCAATGTTGACAGATATTTGAATGGACACAAACTGAAGAATTAAAGTTTGTGTTTGATAAAATTGATGAACTAAAAGTTAGTTTAAACAGCTAAAACTGAAGTGAACTGTTTCCAACAGTCTTCAAACAGCTCTAATGTTAAAATTTTTATTACAACTCTATAAAACACTATTTAATAAACATCCACATGTTGTTTTTTCATTCCATAGTACATGACAAATATGTATCTGGTTATTTACTAGCATAAATATCACATGAAGCATCAAAGTGTCATGTTTTATAAAGTTAAAGTTCTGTTTCAGAAGTGGATCCATTTGTCATCATCACATTACAAAGTTTATTTAAATGTTACTTATTTAGAAATATTTCAATATTTTAATACTTACTCGGCTTTTTTGGAGACTTTGACCATTGGCAGCAGCCTCAGAATAGACGTCATGACATTAGTATATTTCTTTGGGTTGAAATTATCCAGAATTTTTCCAGATGACAGTAAGATGAAGAACAGAGCTGACCACTGAGCAGGAGACAGTTCATCTGTGGAGAGACTTCCTGAACTCAGAGACTGTTGGATCTCCTCCACTAGAGAACCATCATTCAGTTCATTCAGACAGTGGAACAGATTGATGCTTTTCTCTGCAGACAGTTTCTTACTGATCAGATTCTTGATGTACTGGACTGTTTCCTGATTGGTCTGTGAGCTACTTCCTGTCTGTGTCAGCAGGCCTCGTAGGAGAGTCTGATTGGTCTGCAGTGAAAGACCCAGGAGGAACCGGAGGAACAAGTCCAGGTGTCCATTTGGACTCTGTAAGGCCTTGTTCACAGCACAAAGGTGGAGATCATTTAGATTTGGTTTCTTCAAACTTAAAAACCTCTTGGATTTTGTTTGATGTTCTTCCATCAGATTGAGCCCAGAGTTGATGAAGGTCAGATGGACATGAAGAGCAGCCAGAAACTCCTGAACACTCAGATGGATGAAGCAGAACACCTTGTCCTGGTACAGTCCTCTCTCCTCTTTAAAGATCTGTGTGAACACTCCTGAGTACACTGAGGCTGCTCTGATATCGATGCCACACTCTGTCAGGTCTGATTCATAGAAGATCAGGTTTCCTTTCTGCAGCTGCTCAAAAGCCACTTTTCCCAGAGACTCAATCATCTTCCTGCTCTCTGGACTCCAGGGTGGATCTGTCTCAGCTCCTCCATCATACTTGACCTTCTTGACTTTGGTGTGAACCAGCAGGAAGTGGATGTACATCTCAGTCAGGGTGTTGGGCAGCTCTCCTCCCTCTCTGGTTTTCAACACGTCCTCCAGAACTGTAGCAGTGATCCAGCAGAAGACTGGGATGTGACACATGATGTGGAGGCTTCGTGATGTCTTGATGTGGGAGATGATCCTGCTGGCCTGCTCCTCATCTCTGAATCTCTTCCTGAAGTACTCCTCCTTCTGTGGGTCAGTGAAGCCTCTGACCTCTGTCACCATGCCAACACACTCAGCAGGGATCTGATTGGCTGCTGCAGGTCGTGTGGTTATCCAGAGGCGAGCAGAGGGAAGCAGTTTCCCCCTGATGAGGTTTGTCAGCAGCACATCCACTGAGGTGGACTCTGTAACATCAGTCAGGATCTGATTGTTGTGGAAGTCCAGAGGAAGTCGACACTCATCCAGACCATCAAAGATGAACACAAGCTGGAAGTCTTCAAAGCTGCACATTTCTTTGGTTTCAGTAAAGAAGTGATGAACAAGTTCCACCAAGCTGAACTTCTTCTCTTTCAGCACGTTCAGCTCTCTGAAAGTGAATGGAAACATGAAGTGGATGTCCTGGTTGGCTTTGTCTTCAGCCCAGTCCAGAGTGAACTTCTGTGTTAAGACTGTTTTCCCAATGCCAGCCACTCCCTTTGTCATCACTGTTCTGACTGGTTCATGTCTTCCAGGTGGGAGTTGAAAGATGTCTTCTTGTCTGATGGTTGTTTCTGGTGTGTGTGGTTTCCTGGATGCTGTTTCAATCTGTCTGACCTCATGTTCATCATTGACCTCTCCAGTCCCTCCCTCTGTGATGTAGAGCTCTGTGTAGATCTCATTCAGAAGGGTTGGGTTTCCTGCTTTAGCAATCCCCTCAAACACACTGGAACCTCTTCTTCACACAACATTTAAGGTTACGTTGACAAACTGCTGCAACTTGTCCTGAATGAAAACAAAACAATTATTAATTAAAGAATAAATTCATCTCAACAATGAAATCTCAAAAGTTAAATGTTTATAGAAATCCTCTTACTGCTCTGCAGACGGTCAGCCAGCTCCTCCTGCTTCATCCTCCTCAGGAAGTAAACTGTGATCTTCATCAATGCCTCTCTGCTCCTCCTCCTCTGCTCTTCATCCTCACCCTCCAACACCTCCTCATCCTCCCTCTGACTCTCTAAGCATTCTGGGTAATCTGGACTCAGAACCTTCTGGATCTTCTTCAACTCGTTCTTCACAAAAGTGACCATGTTGTCCTCCAGCAGCTGGAACAGAAAAATATCTGAATGACACATCAGACTGAAATCATGGAGCCAAACATCAGATCCATGTTGGACAGACTGACAGTCCACTGGTCTACATGTTGGACAGACTGACAGTCCACTGGTCTACATGTTGGACAGACTGACAGTCCACTGGTCTACATGTTGGACAGACTGACAGTCCACTGGTCTACATGTTGGACAGACTGACAGTCCACTGGTCTACATGTTGGACAGACTGACAGTCCACTGGTCTACATGTTGGACAGACTGACAGTCCACTGGTCTACATGTTGGACAGACTGACAGTCCACTGGTCTACATGTTGGACAGACTGACAGTCCACTGGTCTACATGTTGGACAGACTGACAGTCCACTGGTCTACATGTTGGACAGACTGACAGTCCACTGGTCTACATGTTGGACAGACTGACAGTCCACTGGTCTACATGTTGGACAGACTGACAGTCCACTGGTCTACATGTTGGACAGACTGACAGTCCACTGGTCTACATGTTGGACAGACTGACAGTCCACTGGTCTACATGTTGGACAGACTGACAGTCCACTGGTCTACATGTTGGACAGACTGACAGTCCACTGGTCTACATGTTGGACAGACTGACAGTCCACTGGTCTACATGTTGGACAGACTGACAGTCCACTGGTCTACATGTTGGACAGACTGACAGTCCACTGGTCTGCATGTTGGACAGACTGACAGTCCACTGGTCTACATGTTGGACAGACTGACAGTCCACTGGTCTACATGTTGGACAGACTGACAGTCCACTGGTCTGCATGTTGGACAGACTGACAGTCCACTGGTCTACATGTTGGACAGACTGACAGTCCACTGGTCTACATGTTGGACAGACTGACAGTCCACTGGTCTGCATGTTGGACAGACTGACAGTCCACTGGTCTACATGTTGGACAGACTGACAGTCCACTGGTCTACATGTTGGACAGACTGACAGTCCACTGGTCTGCATGTTGGACAGACTGACAGTCCACTGGTCTACATGTTGGACAGACTGACAGTCCACTGGTCTACATGTTGGACAGACTGACAGTCCACTGGTCTACATGTTGGACAGACTGACAGTCCACTGGTCTACATGTTGGACAGACTGACAGTCCACTGGTCTACATGTTGGACAGACTGACAGTCCACTGGTCTACATGTTGGACAGACTGACAGTCCACTGGTCTACATGTTGGACAGACTGACAGTCCACTGGTCTACATGTTGGACAGACTGACAGTCCACTGGTCTACATGTTGGACAGACTGACAGTCCACTGGTCTACATGTTGGACAGACTGACAGTCCACTGGTCTACATGTTGGACAGACTGACAGTCCACTGGTCTACATGTTGGACAGACTGACAGTCCACTGGTCTACATGTTGGACAGACTGACAGTCCACTGGTCTGCATGTTGGACAGACTGACAGTCCACTGGTCTACATGTTGGACAGACTGACAGTCCACTGGTCTACATGTTGGACAGACTGACAGTCCACTGGTCTACATGTTGGACAGACTGACAGTCCACTGGTCTACATGTTGGACAGACTGACAGTCCACTGGTCTACATGTTGGACAGACTGACAGTCCACTGGTCTACATGTTGGACAGACTGACAGTCCACTGGTCTGCATGTTGGACAGACTGACAGTCCACTGGTCTACATGTTGGACAGACTGACAGTCCACTGGTCTGCATGTTGGACAGACTGACAGTCCACTGGTCTACATGTTGGACAGACTGACAGTCCACTGGTCTGCATGTTGGACAGACTGACAGTCCACTGGTCTACATGTTGGACAGACTGACAGTCCACTGGTCTGCATGTTGGACAGACTGACAGTCCACTGGTCTGCATGTTGGACAGACTGACAGTCCACTGGTCTACATGTTGGACAGACTGACAGTCCACTGGTCTACATGTTGGACAGACTGACAGTCCACTGGTCTACATGTTGGACAGACTGACAGTCCACTGGTCTACATGTTGGACAGACTGACAGTCCACTGGTCTACATGTTGGACAGACTGACAGTCCACTGGTCTACATGTTGGACAGACTGACAGTCCACTGGTCTGCATGTTGGACAGACTGACAGTCCACTGGTCTGCATGTTGGACAGACTGACAGTCCACTGGTCTGCATGTTGGACAGACTGACAGTCCACTGGTCTGCATGTTGGACAGACTGACAGTCCACTGGTCTGCATGTTGGACAGACTGACAGTCCACTGGTCTGCATGTTGGACAGACTGACAGTCCACTGGTCTACATGTTGGACAGACTGACAGTCCACTGGTCTACATGTTGGACAGACTGACAGTCCACTGGTCTGCATGTTGGACAGACTGACAGTCCACTGGTCTACATGTTGGACAGACTGACAGTCCACTGGTCTACATGTTGGACAGACTGACAGTCCACTGGTCTACATGTTGGACAGACTGACAGTCCACTGGTCTACATGTTGGACAGACTGACAGTCCACTGGTCTACATGTTGGACAGACTGACAGTCCACTGGTCTACATGTTGGACAGACTGACAGTCCACTGGTCTACATGTTGGACAGACTGACAGTCCACTGGTCTACATGTTGGACAGACTGACAGTCCACTGGTCTGCATGTTGGACAGACTGACAGTCCACTGGTCTACATGTTGGACAGACTGACAGTCCACTGGTCTGCATGTTGGACAGACTGACAGTCCACTGGTCTACATGTTGGACAGACTGACAGTCCACTGGTCTACATGTTGGACAGACTGACAGTCCACTGGTCTGCATGTTGGACAGACTGACAGTCCACTGGTCTGCATGTTGGACAGACTGACAGTCCACTGGTCTGCATGTTGGACAGACTGACAGTCCACTGGTCTGCATGTTGGACAGACTGACAGTCCACTGGTCTACATGTTGGACAGACTGACAGTCCACTGGTCTACATGTTGGACAGACTGACAGTCCACTGGTCTACATGTTGGACAGACTGACAGTCCACTGGTCTACATGTTGGACAGACTGACAGTCCACTGGTCTACATGTTGGACAGACTGACAGTCCACTGGTCTACATGTTGGACAGACTGACAGTCCACTGGTCTACATGTTGGACAGACTGACAGTCCACTGGTCTACATGTTGGACAGACTGACAGTCC
>JBBPBX010022739.1:12395-35117 GCA_038048925.1 Garcialebias charrua
TTCCTTTCTATCAAGGATGTGAACATCTTCATCCCTGAAAGAGTGACCGCTGGCCTGGAGATGAGTGTAGACCACAGAGTCCTGACCTGATGATGTTGATCTTCTGTGCTGGGCCATCCTTTTGGCCAGTGAAAAGAAACCGTCCATCATTAAACAGAGGTGGAGGCCTCCGGGTTCAACTGTCCCTCTTACAATGCTGTTATTGCTAGTATCACTCAGCCCTCTGTGAATAGCAAACAACCATCAGGGTGCTAACGATCCATCGTTAGGCCGACGGCACAACGATTGTTTAGCCTGGCGGGAGAAAGACGAAAGGAGCCGACAGCAATCACTTCTGGACTCGTTCCAACCGCAAAGTTAACTTCCGCTGGACTACGTGAAAGCTAAAGGGATTACCCAGAAATTGCTAAACAACTTGTCTGTCAGTCAACCAGTGGGGTTTGCTGGAAAAGATTGTGACTGTGCTGGAACCCTTTGAGGAGTTAACCAGAAAAATCAGCTTAGCAACCTCCTCTGCAGCTGATGTGATCCCAGCCGTCACCATTTTAAAACGCCTGCTCGCTGATAACAGTATGGACAGTGGCATCAAAACTTTGAGAAACACTCTCCTCCAAGCTGTCAGCAGGTGATTTGATGACTTCCAAAGTGAACCCCTGTATGCTGTTGCCACTTTAGTGGACGCTCGATACAAGGACAGGTGAGGCATATTTTTTAATGTCTGATTTATTAATGTTGGCTAAGTTTAAAGTTAGAATTAAATCCTGTTAGCATGTTTGTTTTTTAAACAGTATAAACATTATTTTTACAGGTTTATACAGATAAAAAAAGTTTTTTCATCCCTTTATTTGAGGACTCATTTTTTACAAGAGAGACCTGATTTATCAGGCTGATTACAAACAGCACCAAACAAACAGCACCTTCTCATAGTGGATCAACCAGTTTGTTGTTGACATTCAAAACTAGCTGTTCACACAATCAAGGAGGACCATCAGCCTAATGGTACGTCCACACCTAGCAGCGTTTCAACGGCAGGAGCCTCCAGTTTACATTCAAAGTCAATGGGGGACGCGCCTCCATGCGCGTATTGGCGTCGGGCGTCACGTCACGTGCGTGTTGAGCGTGCTGGAAACCGTTTTTCCGTGCACGTGAACCCGCGTCAGCCTCCAAAGCACGCCTCCAACATGCTGAAGATTTCGCGGTTCAAACATTCAAACGCCGTTCAACTCTCCCTGATTGGTTGATCAGGGAGAGTCGGGGGGAGAAGAGAGGGGGTCAGGGGGAGAGTCCCTATGTGACGCGGAAACGATTGCGCAACTATGTGACGTATTGTTTGTGGGACACAGAAAAAACCTGCGGAGTCATGGACTATGGAAGAGAAACTCATTGTAGCTGTGTGTTCGCGACAAGTCCTTCACGACCAGTCAAGTCTGCTCTACAGAGACAGAAATAAAAAGCTCCTCGCCTGGCGGAGTGCAGTGAGGACTCGGTATACCGGTAAGCTCCTCCCACACACACCGCAAATGTTTCGCGTTCTGGCGTTCTGGTCTGGACACCAAGTGCGTCCACTTGCGTGCGTGACGAGATTTTTGGAAGTTGAAACGCTGTTCGGTCTGGACGTACCATAACGATGATGTAGTGTTTTCAACGAGAATGTTGGTGACACCGAGTTAAACCACAAATGAAGACCCTGGAGTTTAGTTGCAGCTTGTTTAATTGTCTTCATGAACATGTAGTGAAAACTGAAATGACAGAAAATACACTATCTCAACACACAGAGACATATATACACAAATCAAGTGGTTCAAGTTCGCTAAAATAACATTACAGAAAAATCAACAATAATATCCAAACTAATCCGTATAAGCTGTCATATAATGCAACTTACAGCGTTCCTGCCTGACAATTTAGAGTGTATGGCATCTGATAACGTTTCTATGCTGCTTCTTGCATGTAAATATTTGTTTTTGAAGCGAACCGTTAGACAGGAAGTACGTAACCGGAAGTACGTACCCGAAACCGGAAGTAGAATTTATCGATAATATTTTTTAATACAAACTTATATAAAGCATGAATTGTTTGTCTAAACAACTTGCAATCATTTTTAATAACACCAAAAATGTTTTTATAATTATTTACTTTGTATTTAACCTTATGAACTTATTTATAGAAATGCCTTAAGGACAACACACTCCCCGCCTGGCCTAATGAGGCCACTACTAAACAATCCATTATGCATTCAGTCCTTTGGCATGAGAAGAATAACTTCTGTAACTGGTCGCATAAATGTCTTTACACAACCTTGATCCCATCCCTTTACCTCAATCTTTCTTACTCGACTGTCCTTGCCTGGAAATGTTGCAGTGACCCTTGTGGCGCTGTCCTGGATTTGACCATTGGTCGCGGCGCCTTCTTCCTTTGTAGGTCCAGTTATGCAGGAAGCTTCCAGAGCATCGACAGCCAGCTCTGTATCCTCGGGAAATAACCTTTGACCTTTAACAAGCTGCTCAGACTGTAGGCTGGATGTCTCACCTGCGGGTTGGACTCTGCCCGTGGGAGGGTAGATCCGGCTGTCCAGGGGCGAGGGTCTGACGTGGTTTTGGTCTTCCATTTTCCTCCCAGCACTGTCCAGGTGCGAGCTGGACTGGCGCTGGGCGTAATGCATCCTGCAGTAGAATTTGGCCTCCTGGGAGTGAAACGCGTGTCCTCCCAGACGAAGGGTGCAGTGACAGACGTGGCAGCGGAAACACCCGCGGTGGAAGAAGAAGAAGCCTTCAGCGCTGAGCCGCTCCATCACGTACACCTGTTTGGAGCAGAAGTGGCAGACGTCGCTGCCCCTGAGCCCAGGAGGGAACTCTTTACGTCCCACACACTTGGTGTGCATCTTTGCTGTTGAGGTGTTCTCTTCAAACTTGGCCAGCAGCTGAGTGGCCATGGAGCGGACCTTGTTCTCCAGAGGTTCTCCATCTTCTCCAGCAGGGGGGGCACTGTGGCAGGACAGCTCTGTGAGGTAACTGCTTCCCCTCCGACGTCTCTTGTGGACAGAATCATCCTCCAGTTTCTTCTCATCCCTGGGTATCCTCTTCCTGGACTGAGACAGGTTCAACAGATTGTGGTTGGTTTTCGATGGATATTATTCACCGTTTTCATCTGCTTCATTACAAACGCTGTTGTTCAGTGGTGACTTCCTGAAGGTTTCGAAGAACTTGGAGAGATAAAGGACCATCAGCAGCTTGTCAGGTTCGGCGTTCGCAGCCATCTCCTTCCCTGTGGTCACCGTCCGGATGCCAAACTCTCACTCAGCCACATCAAACGCCAGCTGGTTGTTCTCCGCCACATCCTCCTTGTTCAGAGAGTCAAAGTCGATCAGATGAGGCCTCTGGCCATGGATGAGGGCACACAAGGCCAGGCCGTTCCTCCAGGATGAGGTGAGGTTTGTGACATCCACCCCCCTATATCCTTGGGTTTGCCCCTGACACCAGGTCAGCAGGCGGCTGGGTCGGATCTCTGAATATTTTCTGAACAGGTTGACTGATCTTCGTGTCGGCCCTCGTTTATCAAGCAGATCTGAGTCCTGCTGACTGTCAATGAACAGGTGACGCACGTGATGTGGACGGACACAGTTGGAGTTTAGGTTTGGGTAATGTGTAGATGGATCTATGGTGTACTGCTCTCTATTGTTTGGCAGTCGCTGGCGAGGTTCTTTAAACGGAAGTGGGGCGACCTAACTGTTGTCCTCATCTCTGTACATAGCATTGTCCATTATTTTGATAAACATGGCGTCCTGTATTGAGGGAGCTGGTTTATTGTCATCTTCCGTCCGGTTAAAAACAGTTTGTCCCAGAGCTTGCTCAGGTGCTTTACTCAGCCTATTTGTGTGTGGCATTGTGAGTTGCAGAAGGCTGTTGCATGGCTCAAAAACTGTGGGTCGACCATTTTCTAGGACAACTGTTTTGAGAGTTCTGACAGTTGGCCTATGAAGATTACCCAGACAAACCTCCCTGACTACAACCCATCCTAGATCTAAATGCTGAGCAAATGGTGCATTATGAGGCCCATTAACTCTCTGCCTGACCTTGTGTACCCGTAAAACGTCTCGCCCTAGTAACAGGAGTATTTCAGCTTTAGGGTCTAGTTCTGGAATGTATTTTGCTAAGTACCGACCTATCTAGTGACTCAATCTGAAACCCTTGAGCCGTTTTACCCCACGTTTCTACAACACCAGAACATGTTCTGAGATTGTAAGAGAAGGGTTCAGTTTTAATGTCAAAAAGTTAAAAAAAAATCTGGCCTGGCTAAGGAACGATTGCTCTGATCGTCTAATATTACAAAAGCTTTGACTGCTTTGTTCTTGTAACCTAAAGGGTACACCCACGCAATACATATCTTAGAACATGAACGACCCCACTGACCTGGACCGCACACATCTGTGCAGCTTGTTGTGACATTGACTGTGTCAGGACTGTTCTCTCCCTCCCCGCCATTCTCTTGTGCCGGTGAGGGAGCCTTGTTGATCTGTGGTGGAGGACCAGGATGCATGATTGCATTGTGGCTTGTGCTATCACATTCAGAACACGTTACTGCAGATTTACAGTCCTTTGAAAGATGAGTCTGAAGAGCAGCATTTAAAGCATATTCCTTTCTCTTTGAGGAAGGCCTTCCTTTCATCGAGTAGCTTGTTCCGAAATGTCCTGCATTTTTTGAGTGGGTGTGGCTTATTATGCAGAGGGAAGTTCCTGTTAAAATCGTTGTTGGGGAGAGAAATATTGGTTTTGTGTACAGTAATAGGTTTACTAGAGTTAAAGTTCTTTGAATATAGTCTTTCTGTCTTTGAGTATGTTTGGTCGTTTTGTTGGTGGAAACTCGGATCATTGCGTCTCTTTGCCTCTTTGCATACAAATTTGCAGAAATACTTAAAGGGTGGGAAACAGCCTCGATTTTCCTCTTTATATTCAGATCCATGTGACATCCACTTTTCCTGAAGTCCGTGTGGGAGTTTTTCAACAATTGGCCCAATTCCACGAGAAGTGTCCAGATATTGTAGGCCAGGGAGGTAGCCATCTTCCTTGGCGCTTTGAATCTCTTGTAGCAGATCCCCTAGTTCACACAGCTTGATGTTATCTTTGACCGTTATTCTTGGAAAACTGTCCGATCGTTGGAAGAGCGAGTTTTTGATTATTTCAGGAGCTGCATAACATTCGTTTAGTCTCTCCCATGCGTTGTATATGAGCTAATGTGGGGTTGTTGACATTTACTGAACGTATGCGTTTTACCTGATCACTTGACTCCTTCCCTAGCCATTTTATCATGAGATCTAGCTGTTGAATGGGACTTAGGTGAACCTCAGCTGTTGCACTAGAAAATGAAGAGTACCATGCTCCATAATTCTCTGGCCTATCATCAAACTGGTAAAGGCCCGAAGTGATTAGATCTCGTCTTGCTATGTATTGGGCAAATGGCTCAACTGGATGTGGAATGCTGGCTGGGGTGTTCCGGTGAGGCGTGAACGGTGAGCAAGTTGGGTTGAAGGGAGTTTTTGGTTTCATTTCACCTCTAGGCTGACTGGGCATATTTAGAGCAGCAACTTTGTCCTTAGTAAGCATTCGTTCAGAGCTTATGGGTTGTGGCTCTACACTGTGTTCATCAGGGGGATGCCATGTTACAAATGTATCGAGTGAGCTTACTCGTGGGCGAATGATGGTTGTTGCTTCTTCAGCACATGGAGATTGTATTATGCCCATTTGAGATTGTAAAAATTCACTTGTACGTTCTAATTTTAACTTTTCTGATGGAGGTTTTGTACTTTTGGGCTCCTCTTGTGTTGCCTCAGCTTCCTCCAGCACTTGGGCTTCAGCCACAGCAGCATCAGCTTCCTTTTGTAATGTTATCACTTCCAATGTTGCCTCTATTTTAGCTTTTTCCAGTTCACTTTGTGCTCTTTCAACTTTTAACTGGGCTTCTTTGGTTGCATAAGATGCTCTCACCTTAGCAGCTTCCGCTTTAGCATGAGCAGCGCTTACTGTTGATCCAGATGAACGGCTCGTCCTTACACTGCTTGCAGACTTGTTTCTGGATGCCATTTTGATCGTGAAGAATCGTCAGTTGGCGCCTTTTCACTGTAGTGTTTTAAAGGAGACCAAAGATGCAAAATTCACTTTTTAATGGTTTTTTTTACTCTACTTTGGGTATTTACTTCTTAAAAAAACAGTCCTATAGGGCCAAAGAAATGCACCCAGTGGTATATTTACTCTAAGTAGATTTATTTTTCAGGGATATAAATGTCTCGTTTTCAAATCCTGCGGCTTGTGATGTCACAAGCCGCAGCCACAACCCACCCCAAACCTGAGTCCAGCCCCTCACCTAGCAACCCCTGGTTAGGCTCAACCCACTTCAGTATAAAAGACGTGACGGTTGTTTTTCCTGATTTCATCTCATCTTTTGTTTAAATGTTCTTAATTTCATGTGTACAGCACTTTGTTGCAGCTGTGGTTGTTTTAAATGGCTTTATAAATAAAGTATAATTGTTATTTTTACGTTTTAGTTCAATTTTTAGCGTATTAGCGATCGCTCCCAACGAGCAGCCGGCAGACATAAAACGAGCAGATCACCGCTGCCTGACCATGCAATGAGCGGAGCAAAGCGGGTGGGGATTGGACATGCCGGCGAAGGGACCATCTGCTGCCGGGAGCTGCTGGCTTTTGAGGACCGTTTGTCTGATCAGAGGTTTCCTCATACGGATAAATTATCTGGAAACACTCGGTGAACATTGTGTATGTGTCTGCGATCGCTCCCAAAGTGCCGCATGCAACGAGCGGAGCTAAGCGGAGCTAAGCGGGAGGAGGAACGAGCTAACATTAGCCTCGGATTCGGGTGGTCTAATGCTAACAGGTGCAGCAAATGGCGGCGCGCGCATACGGCTTTCGGTAAGTTATCTTAAGCTAGCACTAGCCATTTCTAAAAAGCATGAAATGCTAACGTAAACCCTTTGGAGGGCGGAGTTAATGTAAACAGATTTTTGAAGGGCGTGGCCTTCAGAGCTCTTATCATAAACCGGTCGTTCTGAACGGAAGTGAGAAAAGGCAGAACTAGAAAGGGGATATTTTATTATCTTAAGAATTATTTTGTGTATTAAAATGAATGAACATGGTCTGGATAGCCCACAGACATACCACAAAAAATTATAAAACCAATATTTGGTCCCCTTTAAACGAGGAGGTTGGTGACACCGAGTTAAACCACAAATGAAGACCCTGGAGTTTAGTTGCAGCTTGTTTAATTGTCTTCATGAAAATGTGGTGAAAACTGAAATGACAAGAAATACACTATCTCAACACACAGAGACATATGTACACAAATCAAGTGGTTCAAGTTCGCTAAAATAACATTACAGAAAAATCAACAATAATATCCAAACTAATCAGTATAAGCTGTCATATAATGCAACTTACAGCGTTCCTGCCTGACAATTTAGAGTGTATGGCATCTGATAACGTTTCTATGCTGCTTCTTGCATGTAAATATTTGTTTTTGAAGCGAACCGTTAGACAGGAAGTACGTAACCGGAAGTACGTCCCCGAAACCGGAAGTAGAATTTATCAATAATATTTTTTAATACAAACTTATATGAAGCATGAATTGTTTGTCTAAACAACTTGCAATCGTTTTTAATAACAGTAAAATATTTTTAGAATTATTTATTTAACCTTATGAACTTATTTATAGAAATGCCTTAAGGACAACACAGATGGATCGTTACTTAGTTAGCCCCCTGTAGCAAGCAGATGGCCCTTCTTTATTGTGTGGACAGCTTTTGAACGTCAACAACAAACTGGTTGATACACTATGAGAAGGTGCTGTTTATAATCAGATCTCTTGTAAATGAGTCTCCGAAGCTCCGTGGGATTATGAAAAACAAAAGGCTGAGGTGAAGCTCCTCGGACTGTAGAAGTCTTTCAGAAGAGACCATTTTAAAAATTAAATTTAAAAAGAGGGTGGTGAGTTGGCTCCGATGGTAGGGGAGGATGTCGGTCAGACCTGGCAGACCCAAACGTATTGTGAGGGTCTGCTGGGAACGTCTGGCAGAGTCTCCCGTAAGACGGAGCTTTAACTCCCACCTCCGGGAGAGCTTTGAACACGTTCCGAGGGAGGCGGGGGACATTGAGTCCGAGTGGGCCATGTTCCGCGCCTCTATTGTCGAGGTAGCTTATCAGAGTTGTGGCCGCAAGGTTGTTGGTGCCTGTCGTGGTGGCAACCCTCGAACCCGGTGGTGGACACCGGTGGTGAGGGATGCTGTCAAGCTGAAGAAGGAGTCCTATTGGGCCTTTTTGGCCTGTGGGACCCCGGAAGCAGCAGATAGGTACCGGCAGTCCAAGCGGCATGCGGCTCGGGTGGTTGCTGAGGCAAAAACTCGGGCGTGGGAGGAGTTTGGAGAGGCCATGGAGAATGACTTCCGTACGGCTTCGAGGCGATTCTGGTCCACCATCCGGCGTCTCAGGGGGGGAAGCGGTACGCGACCAACACCATTTATGGTGGGGATGGCGTGCTGTTGACCTCAACTCGGGATGTTGTGAGTCGGTGGGCGGAATACTTCGAAGACCTCCTCAATCCTACTGGCACGTCTTCCACTGAGGAAGTGGAGCCTGGGGACTTTGGGTCGGGCTCTCCAATCTCTGGTGCTGAGGTCACTGCGGTGGTTAAAAAGCTCAGCGGTGGCAGAGCTCCGGGGGGTGGATGAGATTCGCCCTGAGTTCCTTAGGGCTCTGGATGTTAATAATAATAATAATAATGAATTCAATTTATAATGCACTTTTCATTAATAAAAATCTCAAAGTGCTACAAAGTGTAACAAAGCAAAGATCAAANATATATATATATATATATGTAACATAGTTAATATTGAATATAATTCCACTTGTCATTACTTCCAAGTTTAGGTTCATGTGTAATGGGTGAAACAGCGCCCCCTCTGGCTGATTGGCGGTTATAAATATTGTGAACACAGACATCTCATTGCCAGTTCATACGAGATGGGCATGAGGTAGGTCCACTGAGTTAAACGCTCCAGTAAAATATTATGTTAGCTTGATGCTGACATGAAATGATTTTCCTCATAAGGTGCTGTACCCGCTGTGATGAACCTGATTTATGATCAGTCCATATTCTGTTCTGTACAGGTACACATTATTTTATTTATTTGTATTTCTGTTTAATATTAATGTTGTAAATACGGCAGTTGGCCAGTTCATACGAGATGGGCATGAGGTGCTGTACCCGCTGTGATGAACCTGATTTATGATCAGTCCATATTCTGTTCTGTACAGATAAACAACGTTTCACCTCATCCTGTCTCCTGGTCCTTAATAACACAACGCAGACCTGATTTATTCTGAACGAATTCACCATTTGATGAGGTTACATTGGTGCCTGTGACCCGTTCTTCAACTTCTCCAGCGCGAGTGGCTGCGTCTACTTTCTGGAGCCGCGGCAGTTGGTGGGCTGCGTCTACACCCTGGAGCCGCGGCAGTTGGTGGCTGCGCGCGCATCTGTCCCGTTCATCAGACCCGGCCGGTACCGCAGCCCCGTGTGGATTCTTCGCTGCTCAGTCTGGTAGTGCAGTGGCCAGTCTGAAAGTGTGGAGCTATTTTTTTAATTCATTTTAACCGTTTTGTGTTGATTGAGCGCTGTGGCTGCACTATGATACAGGAGGTCTTTTTTTCTTCTTTCTTTTCTCTCTCTCTCTCTCTCTCTCTCTCTCTCTCTCTCTGCGCTGCGCTCTCTGAAGGAGGAGGGGCACTTTGAGACAAAATAAGTTTTAATGTTTTTACAGCTTTTTCATTCAGGTTTTTCTTGTTGATTTGTTGAAGGTGCACTTTTGCTCGTGTTTAATTTGTAAGTGATCAAATTAATAATAATTAATAATAATAATAATTAATAATAATAATAACTGAAAATTATTATTACAGTATATATATATATTTTTTTTTTTTTTTTTGTTGCTTTTGATCATTAAGGGCTGAGTTATGGCAAGCAATAATTATTTTGGTAGGGGGAGGGGGTTTGAAATGTTTACTCCTATGCCTGCAGTTGCCAGAGGTAGGGGTTTGTATTTGAATACCCCAGAAGCATCCACACCAAAATCAAATTTTGTTTATGTGGGTGAAAGAGTTAATGACACTGTTAATGCTCCACAGTGTGAAGTTGATGGTAGACTTTTGAGTGACATAGCTTCACGAATTGGAGTTTCAATAGGTGAAAGTATTGCAGCTTGCATTGAGACCCGTTTGAGTAATACAGTGGGTCCAGGGGTGGTTGGAGCTACAGCTAACGAGTCTACCATGTTAAATGTCATTGTTCGCCCTGATGTGAAAGAACCTGTGAGTTTTAAAGGGGATCATGATTCATGTTCAGTGCAAGAGTGGGAGGTTATGATGTTATCTTATATGAGAAAGAAAGCCATCCCTGTGGCTGAACAGGCTGATGAGGTGATCTCTAAGCTGGTGGGGAGGGCACATGAAGTAGTTAAAGTTGGCATACGCAGTAAGCCAGTTTTAAATCTGACTACAGGACCTGAGCCCATTTTTGAGATACTGAAGCAGCACTTCAGTGATACTATGTCCTCTAGCTTGCCCTTAGCAGACTTTTATGCTACGGTGCCCCACCCTGACGAACATCCCTTTGACTATTGGCTGAGACTTAACAAAGCTTTGGACATGACAGAGGACTCTTTAAAGAGACAAAATAAAGCTTTTGACTCTCTGTCTGGTGATCTAGCTGCCATGTTTATCCAGAACTGCCCTGATCCTGAACTGTCACTCATATTCAAATGTAAGCAGCTGAAAGATTGGACAGTGGCTGAAATTCACGAGAAGCTTGTTGAGAATTGCAGAAATCGCAAGCGACTAACCAAACACAAAATGTCAAGCATCCTGTCTTCCCAGCACCAGGAAGTCACCTCGTCTGTGCAGAGTGCGACACTCCGTACTGAAGTACTACCTCCAGCTGCTGCTATTGGGAAGACAGCTGAGAGCTCGCCAGACCGCCTGGACCGGGTCATCGCTCTACTTGAACGTGTGCTGGAGCAGCAGCCACAGCAGCACAATTTTCAAAGAAGGTTCAATGTACACACCCAGAGGGACCAGCCGACGAAAGTAAAGCCTGCCTTACCTTGTGCTGTGTGTAGCGATGGTGGACACACTACTCAGTACCACTGCAGGTCCAACCATCTGTGCTTCAGCTGTTTTGCACCTGACCACATCCGAGCAGAGTGTCCAGGGACTGTGGTGAGGAAGCCTGGGAGCGATAAGCAGGTGGTGCAGCTTCAGGAAAACTGACTGGCCTGCATGTGGTGGGGACAAGTGTTGGGCCTAAAAGTGATCCCCCTGTTGCAAATGTTGAAAATGACATGGAGTCTATATGTCAAAGTGCATGTGAAGTGAGAAAAATGGGATATACACCAATAATCCAAAACATTCAGAGACTCAAACAACATGACAACTTGTTTTATGAAAATGTGACACTGGGAGGAGTGGTTACGGTCAGAGCTTTGCTGGATAGCGGGTCGATGGCGTGCACACTGAGCTCTAAAGTAATACCTCAGCTGTTACAGCAGGATGTTTTAAGAAGCCCCGCCCTTGAGCCGACAGCCACTGTGTTGATTGGATGTGGGGGGTCCAGGACATTACCTTCTGGCATGTGCGATCTGGAGATGGATCTTTATGATTACAAAGTGATTGTCCCAACATTGATCGTTGAGAACCAGAATGAAGAACTGATTGTTGGCAGTAACCTGTTGAAATACATTATTAACAGGTTTAAGCTGAAGCAAGACATCCAGGACCAAGGCCCCACAGCACTCTGTGACAGTAGTGATGCAGAGCAGAAACTGCTACATTTGTTGGCAAGGGTGGAAGCTGCCGATTCAGACGCCCATTATGCAGTTGGAACTATCAAAATCAAGCGAGCTGTTACTCTTGAACCCATGACAGAGCATCTGATTTGGGGCAAGTTGCCACAGGTGAATAATCTGTTGGCTGGATGTACTGTTGTCGTGGAGCCAACAACCGCCAGATCTAAACCGAGAACAGTCTTGGTGGGGAGGTCGGTGTCAATCCTGAGAGCAGATGGGTGGCTCCCATTAAAGGTCATTAATCCATCAGACAAGCTGGTTACTTTGAGACGTAATACTAAGTTGGCGGATGTGAGTACTTGTGATTCAGTGGAGATGTTTGCTGGTTCCCAACTCGACATCCAACAACAAGTTCAAGTACCGTTGGACAACAGTACAAAACATAGCCTCGTCTCAGAGGACTCGACTTTACCAGATCATCCTCACCTTGTGGCACCGAGCACAGTTGACACCCCTCAGGCAAGGCTAAGAGGACTGGGGCTGTTGGATGTGGACATTGAGTCATGTGACGTTGCCCCTGAATATAAGGCTAAGCTGGCTGAGCTCATTGTTCAATACCAATCAATCTTTTCAAGGGACAAGATGGATTGTGGTAAAGCCACTGGTTTCCTACATCGCATCAGAGTCATGGATGAGAAACCATTTCGATTGCCATGTAGGCGCATACCACCAACCCAGTATGAAAAATTGAGAGAGGCATTGGATGAGATGGAAGAGCGTGACATCATACGAAAGTCTAGCAGTGAGTTTGCATCTCCATTAGTGATCGTGTGGAAGAAGTCGGGTGACCTACGTATCTGTAATGATTTCCGATGGATCAATGCACGCACTGTCAAGGATGCTCACCCACTCCCTCATCCAGCTGATGCTCTAGCAGCTCTGGGGGGCAATGCCTTTTTCTCAACCATGGATTTGACCTCTGGCTATTACAATGTGGAAGTGCATGAAGCTGACCGAAAGTACACTGCCTTTTCATCGCCTTTTGGATTGTATGAGTATAATCGGATGCCTCAAGGACTCTGTAATAGTCCCGCCACATTCATGAGAATGATGCTAAACATCTTCGGTGACCAGAACTTCATGAGCTTGTTGTGCTATCTGGATGATGTCCTGGTGTTTGCTCCAACAGAAGACCTAGCGCTGGAGCGTCTGCACATGGTCTTCCAGAGACTCCAGAGCCATAACCTAAAGCTCGCCCCAAAGAAATGTCACTTTCTGAGGAGGTCAGTGAAGTTTCTTGGTCATATCATCAGCATAGATGGGATCCAGTCTGACCCTGATAAAGTGACTGCTATCACCACCATCACCGAGTCTGACCTTATGGAAATTGGCACAAATATTCCCTCCCAGAAGAAGATCCGTTCCTTTCTTGGCATGGTAGTCTACTACCAGCAGTTTATTGAAGGGTGTTCTGCCATAGCCAAACCGTTGTTTCGGCTAATCTCATGCTCTAAAGGTCCACGTGGAAGTGGGAGAAAACGCCGCCAAATTCGCAAACAGCTCCGTGCTGAGGATTGGACGACAGATTGTCAGCACGCTTTTCATCAACTGAAGCAAGCTTTGCTAGATTGTGTGGTGCTGGCCCACCCAAACTTCAGTGAGCCCTTTCTCCTGTCTGTGGATGCCTCTACCGACGGACTTGGCGCAGTCCTATCACAAGTGCCTGCAGGTGGTTCAACGGCCAGACCAATTGCTTTTGCAAGTAAATCGTTGAGTTATGCCCAATCCAAATATCCTGCACACCGACTAGAATTTTTCGCATTAAAATGGGCAGTGTGTGACAAGTTCCATCATTGGTTGAGAGGCCATCAATTCACCGTGTGGACGGACAATAATCCGCTAACCTACATCCTGTCCAAGGCTCGGCTGGACGCGTGTGAGCAGAGGTGGATCGCTAAGTTGGCGCCATTCCAGTTCAACATCAAGTACATTCCTGGATCAAAGAATGTGGTGGCTGACGCCCTTAGCAGAGAGCCCTTCGTACAGCCTAGTATGCCTCACCGTTTGACGAGAGTGCCTTATGACAAGCTGCTGGCAGAGGCTGCAGTGGTTGGTGCTAATGGAGTCCAGGAGGTGTTTCGCTGGTCAGCTAACCCACCTGAAGTAGCTGAGTGTGACCAACAGATATCTCAGGGTGTGGCAGTTGTTAAGACAGGAGCAGTATCATCATTGGAGGTTGCTGCTGTGCTCCAGGGATGCAGTGAGAGTGGTCCTGTGGTGTACCCGCATGCTCTTCTCCTGCCACAGTTCTCACAGACTGTTCTAACAACCCCACAGGTCAACTCTGAGGTGCTCTCACTTGAAGTGTTGCAGGAGAAACAGAGAAATGACCCAGTTCTAAGTAGGGTGATGTTCTTTGTAGAGAGAAAGTGGAGACCTTCCAGAAGAGAACGTGTCAAGGAGTCATCAGAAGTCCTCAAGCTTTTGAAAGGCTGGGAAAAGCTTGTATTGAGAGATGGAGTCCTGCAACGGGTAGCTAAAAACCCTGTCACAAAGAAAAAGTCCTACCTTTTTGTGGTCCCACGCTCACTGCGCCAGAAGGTGTTACAAGGTGTTCACGATGAGGCTGGTCATCAGGGTCAGCAACGGACCCTGTACTTGACGAGACAGAGATTTTATTGGATTGGCCTAGTGCGTGATGTTACTGAGTATGTACAACACTGCAGACGATGTGTTGTCAGCAAGTCGCCAGAGCCAGAAGCCAGAGCTCCTTTGAAAAACATAAGGACCTCTGAACCTCTTGAACTTGTCAGTATTGATTTCTGGACTGCTGAGGATTCTTCAAACAGTTCACTGGATGTGTTAGTAGCTACTGACCACTTCACAAAGATGGCACACGCTTTCTTGTGCCCCAATCAGTCAGCTAAAGCAGTTGCACACCAGCTGTGGAACAATTATTTCAGCATCTATGGGTTTCCCAAGCGACTACATTCCGATCAGGGGGCCACTTTTGAGAGTTTGCTTATTGCAGAGTTACTGAATGTGGCAGGCGTGCAAAAGTCCCACACTACACCTTATCACCCTATGGGTAATGGCTCATGTGAGAGAATGAACCGGACTCTAGGCAACATGATTCGAGCATTGCCACCAAGAGCTAAACATCGTTGGCCTGAGGCCCTGAAATCTCTGACATTTGCCTACAATTGTACCGTGCATGAGACGACAGGATATGCTCCATTCCTGCTCATGTTTGGAAGGGTGCCACGTCTTCCGGTGGACGTCATCTTTGGTTCAGTGCTCAGTGATCCGGAGGTGGTGGACTATGATCGCTACGTGGAGTCACTACGAAAGGACATGAGAGAAGCTATGGCTGTAGCCCAGTTAACGGCAACTAAACAGCTCCAGCGTCACACTGAGCTATACAACCGGAGAGTACGTGGTGTACTTGTGGAAGTGAACGACAGAGTGCTGCTGGCCAACAAAGGAGGACCTGGAAAAAGGAAGCTTGCTGACCGCTGGGATAGCACGGTGTATGTGGTGATTGGAAAAGATGATGAGAACCACACTTTCAGGATCCAGAATCCCACTACAGGCCAAGTAAAAGTGGTCCACCGCAATCTGATAATGCCAGTAAACTTTCTGCCTCTACCTGAGGACAACCATGATGACCAGGAGGAGGCTGTACTATCTCAAACATCAAGTTCACTTGACCCAAGTGCTGGGAGGTCAGCCATCAGTGATGCTATTTCTGACTCAGCAGAGTTTAGAACAAGAGCGTGGGTATCTGACCTACCTTTGGGAGCAGGCAGTGAGACAGATGTGGAGGATGCTGAGCAGGTGGAGGGCACCGTGCTGGAAGGAGCCACAGGACCTGCGTTGACGGACAGCAGTTCAGCAGACTCTGGTTGCTCAGCAGTCCTGACGGCTTGCCCAGAGACATTTCCGGCTCCTGTTACTGACACTCTCACTGACATACCTGCTACAGTAACTACTACAGTGACAGTAGTTGATGGTGCGACTGACCGTAGATCTAGAGCTGGACGGTTGTTGAGACCAGTGACCAGATTTATTGAAATGATGCACCAAAGAACAGCATTAGTCTGATAAGTTCTTGTATATGAAAAAAAACTACAGTTTAATTTGTTTCAACTTTGACCTAGAGGTGTTGTAACAATTTTCATATTTCATGTTTGTTTTGCTATTTGGGAGGTGAGTTTGCAGTTACACATTAACAAAATATGTAAATGGGCATATTTTTTTTTCCCTTATGTATGTAGATGGGGTTTGGCCAACCTTTTCTCATACTGATCCTCTCAGGATAGTCTAGTGACTGGGTGTTTGTAACTGTGAATTTGATGTGATTGTACCTCACAAGCGATTTTGGAAACGGTGGTTGTATATTGGTTTCCTGTGCAATTGAATAGTGGTCTTATTCCATTTATGTATATGTGCCTGTACTGTTTTTTTTTCTCTTACTTGCTTTCATTTGGTTGTTTTGTTTTGGTTGTTGTAATGGGGCAAGTGGAATTCAGCAGGAGGGAGTGTAACATAGTTAATATTGAATATAATTCCACTTGTCATTACTTCCAAGTTTAGGTTCATGTGTAATGGGTGAAACAGCGCCCCCTCTGGCTGATTGGCGGTTATAAATATTGTGAACACAGACATCTCATTGCCAGTTCATACGAGATGGGCATGAGGTAGGTCCACTGAGTTAAACGCTCCAGTAAAATATTATGTTAGCTTGATGCTGACATGAAATGATTTTCCTCATAAGGTGCTGTACCCGCTGTGATGAACCTGATTTATGATCAGTCCATATTCTGTTCTGTACAGGTACACATTATTTTATTTATTTGTATTTCTGTTTAATATTAATGTTGTAAATACGGCAGTTGGCCAGTTCATACGAGATGGGCATGAGGTGCTGTACCCGCTGTGATGAACCTGATTTATGATCAGTCCATATTCTGTTCTGTACAGATAAACAACGTTTCACCTCATCCTGTCTCCTGGTCCTTAATAACACAACGCAGACCTGATTTATTCTGAACGAATTCACCATTTGATGAGGTTACATATATATATATATATATATATATATATATATATATATATATATATATATATATATATATATATATATATATATATATATATATATATATATATATACATATATATATATATATATTAGTTGTTATAGTACCCCCAAGAATTTAAAACTACTTTCACCCCTGAGTATAAGTGATCAAAAATGATGAATACAGCTGAAGAATTAATAGCTTTGAATTGACAACACAAAAAGGTTATGGAATTTAACTTCAAAACTTTAATATGGTGAATTATGAGGTTCAAAAGCAGAATAGCCATTTAATCACTAATATCCACTCTAAAGCAAGGAATAAAAATCATGTTTTGTGTTAGCAGGATTTAATTGTAACTTAGAAACTTATCCAACATTAATAAAACTTACCTCAAGTTGCCTTTTTGGACATGCATGAATATATTTGTATACACTGTACTTGTCTGTAGAGAGAAGATTAGACAAGTACAGTGTATACAAATATATTCATGCATCAAAAAGGCAACTTGAGGTAAGTTTTATTAATGTTGGATAAGTTTCTAAGTTACATTTAAATCCTGCTAACACAAAACATGTTTTGTATTCCTTGCTTTAAAGTGGATATTAGTGGCTGAGGCTGTAATAATTTATTACAGCCTCAAATACCTGAACGGTATCGGATCGGAAAAGTATGGGTATCGGCAGATACACAGATTTAAGGATCGGATCGGAAGTAAGAAAATGTGGATCGTGCATCCCTAGTGTTAACACGTCTTCCAATTCTGTCATGGAACAAACAGGAGAACTCTGGCCTGCCTAAAAACCTAGGTCTCTGTCCGGTAGAAGAAAACTCTAGCGCAGTTTGAGTACAGTGTGAATACATGCAGACCGGGCACCGCTCCGCAAGCAGGAAGTGGACTACAGCACAAGGCAAACAAACACGCATTTCACCTCATATGGAGCCGTCAGCCGCCTTGTGTGAAAAAACAACATTGTCCATGGTCTTCTATCTCATCTTCCACTCATCGAGTCCAATGTTGAAAAATGACAAAATAGAACTAAAACCGCTAAAACTTGACGCCAATCCGTGTTTGTGTTTATTTCCAGAAGAAGAAGAAGAGTCTTCTTGAGAGGTTTTTGTGTTGTTTCTTTCAGTAGTTCTTGGTGCAGCGCCAGGGGGAGACAGGTTGGTTTGAACAGGTTGGCCTGACTGCACAGTGCAGTGTGAATGCAAACCGCACCAGCTCAAATGTAAACAAAATGTTATGAATATTGGTCCCCAACCAAACAGAGTCTACCGGACTATCAGGTGTGAAAACAATCTAAGAGGGGGACAGTTGAACATGGAGGCCTCCACCTCTGTTTAATGATGGACTGTTTCTTTTCACAAAGATGGCCTCCTTTACTCCTCTCTCAAACCAAGGTTCCTCTCTATCAAGGATGTGAACATCTTCATCCCTGAAAAAGTGACCGCTGGCCTGGAGATGTGTGCAGACCACACAGAGTCCTGGCCTGATAAAAACAACTACGGTAGACTTTTTTTCTGTGGCTCAAGGCATTTCACTTTCCACCTAGAAGCCTTGCTTGACCAGTACTATCCAAGTTTTTGTCATTTGACATACTAACTATACTTCCCATGGGAGTTTGTCAAATGACAAATTGAATTAGCATTTTTGCAGCCATTTGTATGTATATGAGGCCATTCTGTTGGCGTGGAGAAGGCCTTGGGGGCATTTTTGTATCAAACTAGCTAATTAGGTGAGGCGGCCATTTTGAATCAAACATGGTCATTAGGTGAGGCGGCCATTTTGAATCAAACAAGCTCATTAGGTGAGGCGGCCATTTTGAATCAAACATGGTCATTAGGTGAGGCGGCCATTTTGAATCAAACAAGCTCATAAGGTGAGGCGGCCATTTTGAATCAAACATGGTCATTAGGTGAGGCGGCCATTTTGAATCAAACAAGCTCATAAGGTGAGGCGGCCATTTTGAATCAAACAAGCTCATTAGGTGAGGTGGCCATTTTGAATCAAACAAGCTCATTAGGTGAGGTGGCCATTTTGAATCAAACAAGCTCATTAGGTGAGGCGGCCATTTTGAATCAAACAAGCTCATTAGGTGAGGTGGCCATTTTGAATCAAACAAGCTCATTAGGTGAGGCGGCCATTTTGAATCAAACAAGCTCATTAGGTCAGGCGGCCATTTTGAATCAAACAAGCTCATTAGGTGAGACGGCCATTTTGAATCAAACAAGCTCATTAGGTCAGGTGGCCATTTTGAATCAAACAAGCTCATTAGGTGAGGCGGCCATTTTGAATCAAACTAGCTCATTAGGTGAGGTAGCCATTTTGAATCAAACAAGCTCATTAGGTGAGGTGACCATTTTGAATCAAACAAGCTCATTAGGTCAGGCGGCCATTTTGAATCAAACAAGCTCATTAGGTGAGTCGGACATTTTGAATCAAACAAGCTCATTGGATAAGGTGTCCATTTTGAATCAAACTAGCTCATTAGGTGAGGTGGCCATTTTATTAAACAAGCTCTTTAGGTGAGACAGCCATTTTGAATCAAACAAGCTCATTAGGTGAGGTGGCCATTTTGAATCAAACAAGCTCATTAGGTCAGGTGGCCATTTTGAATCAAACAAGCTCATTAGGTGAGGTGGCCATTTTGAATCAAACAAGCTCATTAGGTGAGGTGGCCATTTTGAATCAAACATACTCATTAGGTGAGGTGGCCATTTTGAATCAAACAAGCTCATTAGGTGAGTCGGCCATTTTGAATCAAACAAGCTCATTAGGTAAGGTATCCATTTTGAATCAAACTAGCTCACTAGGTGAGGTGGCCATTTTGAATTAAACAAGCTCATTAGGTGAGGCGGCCATTTTGAATCAAACAAGCTCATTAGGTGAGGTGGCCATTTTGAATCAAACAAGCTCATTAGGTTAGGTGGCCATTTTGAATCAAACAAGCTCATTAGGTTAGGTGGCCATTTTGAATCAAACAAGCTCAATAGGTGAGGTGGTCATTTTGAATCAAACATACTCATTAGGTGAGGTGGCCATTTTGAATCAAACAAGCTCATTAGGTGAGTCGGCCATTTTGAATCAAACAAGCTCATTAGGTAAGGTATCCATTTTGAATCAAACTAGCTCACTAGGTGAGGTGGCCATTTTGAATTAAACAAGCTCATTAGGTGAGGCGGCCATTTTGAATCAAACAAGCTCATTAGGTGAGGTGGCCATTTTGAATCAAACAAGCTCATTAGGTTAGGTGGCCATTTTGAATCAAACAAGCTCATTAGGTTAGGCGGCCATTTTGAATCAAACAAGCTCAATAGGTGAGTTGGTCATTTTGAATCAAACAAGCTCATTAGGTTAGGCGGCCATTTTGAATCAAACAAGCTCATTAGGTGAGGTATCCATTTTGAATCAGACAAGCTCATTAGGTGAGGTGGCCATTTTGAATCAAACATACTCATTAGGTGAGGCGGCCCTTTTGAATCAAACAAGCTCATTAGGTGAGGCGACCATTTTGAATCAATCAAGCTCATTAGGTGAGGTGGCCATTTTGAATCAAACAAGCTCATTAGGTGAGACAGGCTACCACTACCGGTGTATGAATGTGTATATGAATGGGTGGATGGTTGGTATTGTAAAGCGCTTTGGGGCTCCTCACAGGGGGCTGGAAAGCGCTATAAAAATAAGCTCCATTTACCATTTACATACATATATATTTATATATATATATGTATATATATATGTATATATGTATATATGTATATATGTATATATATAATATATATGTATATATATATATATATATAGATATGTATATATATATACATATATGTATATATATGTATATATATAGGGATGCACCGATCCACATTTCTCACTTCCGATCCAATACCGATACTTAAGAACTGGGTATCGACCGATACCGATACTTTTCCGATCCGATACTGTTCAGGTATGTGAATCTGTATAATGAAATATTTGTACTGAGACTATAAAGTTATGTGTATTTTGGAATGTTTTCTATACTATAAAGACTATACTGTTAAAGTTTGTGAGTTTCCTGTTGTGAGTGTCTTCATTGGTTTTAACTCACATAATGTTAAGACGGCAGTCACAGAATATGATGGAACACAAGTGCTCTTTGAAGCTGGATCGGAAATATCGGCAGGTTGGATCCGATATCCGATACTTAAATTATGCTGGTATCGGATACCGATACCGATACTGGATTGGATCTGCCCCATCCCTATATATATGTATATAATATATATATGTATATAATAATAGATATATTTTTTTTTTTCAATTAAAAGTACTGATGTTCCATGATTTAGTAGATTACCATATTTTAATGTTGATGTATAAGGCTAATAACAATGCATTACTCTTAAATATTCAGTCACATTTTGTTAAATGATCAAGCTGTTACAATCTAAAGGGAACTGATGTATTCGTATAGACACAATACAGAACCAACTTGAAGGGACGGTCTACCTCAGTCCAGGGAGTTGGATTGTGGAATGACTTAGAGTGTGATATAAAAAAAGCAATGTCAATGTTTGTGTTTAAAAAAATGTTAAAAAGTGAATTGTTGAAGAAATACGTATGAAGTAGATCAATGGGTAATATCTCGAAATTTGAAAATTGAGATGTGTTATTCCTTTTTTTTCATTATTACTTAAATATAATTATTGTTTGAAATGATTTTTTTATTTTGAAAAGGGGCAGACATAATAAGATATTTTCTTCTTCTGCCGCCTTTCATTTTATACATGTATTTTCTTTTTTATACAAGAAACGTGTTTGTTGTGTGTTCTTTTTTATAAAATGAATAAATAAATTTAATAATAATAAAAATAATAATTAATAATATATATGTGTGTCACAGAGTCAGAGTCAGAGAGTCTTTATTGTCATTTGCACCGCATGTGGTACATGTGATGAAAACGAGATTATGTACAGTGTACACAGGGTCCAAGTTACATCCTACATCAAAAAGTGAGAGGAAAAACATTAATAACATCTAGGATCTGACTATGGAGGAACATCAACTAGAAATACACTAAGCACTAATGTAATAGAAAAACATCATTATAAACAGCAGCACGAACATGAGTCAGTATGAGCAGATGGTCACAGATGAACATAGCAACAAGAAAACAGACCAGCATCCGCATGTTGTGATATTTTGCAGTGATTATTCTTATTATTTATTTATTCATGAGTCTGACAGCCTCAGGGTAGAAGCTGTTCCTCAGTCTAGTGGTTCTACATTTGATGCTTCTCAGCCTCCGTCCTGAGGGGAGTGGGGCAAAGAGTGTGTGTGCTGGATGAGTGGGGTCTTTCATGATGCAGGTGGCTCTTTTCCTGCATCTGGAGGTGTAAATGTCTGTGATGGTGGGGAGACTGCCTCCAACAGACTTCTGTGCAGCCTTCACCACTCTCTGTAGTGCTTTTCTTTCTGCAGCTGTGCAGCCTCCATGCCACACGTTGATGCTGGAGCACAGGATGCTCTCCACTGCACACCTGTAGAAGGAGGTGAGGACTGGGCTGCTCAGACCAGCTCGTCTCAGCCGTCTGAGGAAGTAGAGTCTCTGATGACCTTTCTTGATCAGGCTGGTGGTGTTGTTGGTCCAGCTGAGGTTATCATTCATGTGTACACCCAAGTACTTGTAGCTGGAGACCACTTCCACCGCAGATCCACTTATGTTCAGTGGGGTGTGGGTTTGTTTGTTCCTTCTGAAGTCCACAATCATCTCCTTTGTCTTCTTCACATTCATGTGAAGGTTATTCTC
>JBBPBX010022740.1:22402-41134 GCA_038048925.1 Garcialebias charrua
TCCGGTATATATAATATGGGCCCCCCAAGATGACTCAAGCCCAGGGGCCCCCATCCTCCTAAATCCGGCCCTGATCACATGTACTACATGCGGTGCAAATGACAATAAAGACTCTCTGACTCTGCCCCTGACCTGTGTTTGTAAGATCCATCCATCCATTATCTTCCGCTTGTTGTGAAGTCAAGTCTTGGGGGCAGCATCTTGAGCTGGGAGGTCCAGATATCTCTTTCCACAGCCACCTCTTCCAGCTCTACTGGGATGACTCCAAGGTGTTGTCTGACCAACCGAGAGATGTAGTCTCTCCAGCATGTCCTGGGTTTTCCCCAGGGTCTTCTCTCAGTCGGACATGCCCGAAGCACCTCCCTAGGGAGGTGCCCAGGGAGCATCATTACCAGTTGCCCTAACCACCTCAACTGGCTCCTCTCAATGTGGAGGAGCAGCGGTTCTACTCTGAGTCTCTCCTGATAACTGAACTTTTCACCCTATCTCTAAGGGAGAGTCCAGCTACCCTGCAGGGGAAACTAATTTCAACCTCCTGTATCCATGATGTCATTCTTTCAGTCACTACCCAAAGTACATGACTATAGGTGAGGGTAGGAACGTAGACTGACCGGTAAACATTGAGCCTTACAGCTCAGCTCCTTCTTCACCTCAATGGACCGGCACAGAGTCTGCAATACTGCAGATGCTGCACCACTCCATCTATTATTCTCACACTCCATTCTTCCCTCACTCATGAACAAAACTCAGAGATACTTGAACTCCTCCACTTGAGGCAGAATTTCACCCTTGACTCGAAGTGAACAATCCACTCTTTTGATATTGAGGGTCATGGCCTCAGATTTGGAGGTGCTGATTTTCATCCCAGCAGCTTCACATTCGGCTGTGAACCGCTCCAGTGAGAGCTGAAGATCAGGGCACGATGACGCCAGCAGGACCACATCATCTGCAAATAATAGAGATAGAATCCTGAGGCCACCAAACCAGACTCCTTTTGCCCCCTGGCTACACCGAGAAGTTTTGTCCATAAAAGTTATGAACAGAATGGGTGACAATGGGCAGCACTTGCAGAGTCCAACGCCAACCCTGAAGGTGTCCGACTTACTACTGGCAATGTGAACCAAACTCTCGCACCACTTGTATAGGGACTGATCAGACCGTAGCAACGGGCTCCCAGTCTCGTTCTCAAGGAGAACTCCCCACAGTGTTTCTCAAAGAACATGGTCGAATGCCATTTTCAAGTCCACAAAAGACGTAGGCTGGATGAGCAAACACCCATGACCTTTCAAAGACCCTAGTGAGGGTAAAGAGCTGATCTAGTGTTCCACAGCCAGGATGGAACCCACATTGTTCATCCTAGAACTGAGGTTGGACCAATAATCAGACTTGCTTCTCCAGTACCCCTGAATAGACCTTACCAGGGAGGATAATGAGAGTGAAGCCCCTTTAATTGGAGCCCACACTCTGGTTCCCCTTTTTGAAGAAGGGATCCACCACCCCAGTCTGCCAATCCAGTGGCACTAACCCTGATGTCCACATGACGGTGCAAATTAGGGGTGTACCGATAAAATGGACGGCCGATTGTAGGATGTAGGATGTGAAGCAGGGTTACCTGTTACAACCGTAATTAATTATTCAAGACTAGTTCAAGTTCAAGAATAGTAATTGTTTATTTATTCACGGATTCTCTTTTTTTGGATTAAAAGACATCTTGTGTGACCAAATGAGAAATTTAAGTGACATGAAACGTTAATTATATTTGACCCATCAAGGAAATTGAGTCATTTATTAACAGAACATTATAATAACATCATATTTGTGTTGGGTTTGTGTTTGTGTGTATGTGAGAACTCACCTTGCAGTTGCTGAGTGTTGGAGATGGGAGTTCCTGGGTAACCAGCTGTTGCCAATCCGGTTAACGAGTCCAGCTGCTATTTAAGCCTTGGAGGAGGTTCCAGTCTTTGCTGAATCATTCAGTCACCTTGGGTACTGTGAGACAGCCATTTTAATGTTCTCCTTTGTGAACTTATGTTTAACCAGCTTATGTCTCCCTGTGTTTTCAAGACAAATCTGTGACTCACCTCTGGAACCCAAACTGGACAAGCTGCCTCCAAACTGGACTCCTTCTCTGAGAAAACTCTGTCCTCCAGCCTGACACTCCTCCACCAGCTGCCACCTGCAAGACACTACTTGGGACTCTTGGATAAATACAAGGAATTACTCACCTGATGGACACTCACCTCCTCCCTCTGGTCTGCCTCCTCCAAGTTCCTTCTGTAAGAGAGAGACTTAATTAAACACTAAAACTGCAATATTCCCCAAACATCATCATTAATCTTTTTCCCCCTTTCCTTCCAGGAACCCTGACTTCCTTTACCCCAGCACTGTAAATAAACTCACTTAACTGATTACTTGTGTCTGTGATCCTTCTCAGCCTTGGTCTGAATTTGAGTACGTTTTCAGTAATTGTTTACAACAATTTGATAATTTTAGGAAATCGGAGATAGGCCGATACTTGCATGAGAAACTGATTTTGCCAAGTTTGTTTTAACAACAATTGTCTAAACTTCATTTATATTTCAGAGCACTACCTCATGGCCAGTTGAAACAAGTTTGTATTGTTTCTAGGATATTGTTCAAGGGTATGTTTTTCAATAAAAAAAGAATGGAAAATTCCAGGTGCATTGTAACCTTATAACACCCGACAGTGTCGCTTATAAAACAAAATTGATATCGGCCAAAATCGGAATCGGCAGGTCAGACTTTTTAGAAATCTGTGATCGGCCAGAAAACTGCAATCGGTGCACCCCTATTGCAAATGTGTGTCAACCAAGACAGCCCCACAACATCCAGAGCCTTAAGGAAATCATGGCGAATCTCATCCACGCTTAGAACCCTGCCACCACGGAGGGAGCTTTGTAACTACCTTGATGACCTCAGCCATGGTTATGGACAGACCAACCCCAAAGTCCCCCAACTCAGCTTCCTCCATGGATGACATGCGAGTGGGATTGAGAAGGTCTAAGAAGTATTCCTTCTATTTCCATGTCATCACTGGTTGAGATCAACAGTACCCCACCTTTACTGAAAACAGTGTTGGTAAAGCACTGCTTTCCCTTCCTCATCCACCTGATGGTGTGCCAGAATCTTAATAATACAATTATAAACTTTATTTATATAGAACCTTCCAACAATACCTTACATTGACCAAAGTCCTTTACAAGATAAAACAAATAAACAAATCTTCTCAGCTCTGACGAGAGTCTCTGTACAAGGCCTCACTGAACTCTTCCCACATATGAGCTTTTGCCTCGGCAAAAGCCAAGGCTACAGAACTTTGGGCACTTAGTTACTCTTCAGTTGCCTCTGGAGCCCCACCAGCTAACAAGGCCCAATAGGATTCCTTCTTCAGCTCGACAGCCTCCCTAACCTGGGGTGTCCACCACCCTGTTTGTGGGTTGCCACTGTGAGAAGCACTGACAACCTTGCGACCACAGCTCAAGGTAGCTACCTAAACAACTGAGGTGCAGAACATGGCCCACTTTGGCTCAATTTCTCTTGGCTCAGCTGGGATGCAGTTAAAGCTCTCTTGGAGGTGTGAGTTGAAGCATTCTCTGATGTGTTCTTCTGCCAGGTGTTTCCAGCAAACCCACTCTATACATTTGAGTCCAACAGGTCTGTACAGCATCTTACCCCACAATCTGACTCAACTCACTACCACATGGTGATCAGTTTATAGCTCAGCTCCTCTCTTAACTCGAGTGTCCAAAACAAACAGTCGCAAATCAGATGACATGACAAAGTCAGCCATCAATCTACAACCTGGGGTGTCCTGGTGCCTGGTGCAGCTCCTGTAGCTTTTTTTTCCTGGTGGGCCTGCGATACCGAGGCCACTTGTCCTTGTCCATCCCACCAGGGCCCCTCGGGCCCTGACATGGTTAACGTCAGAGAGTCATCCATAGCCTCATGGGTGGATAAGCTCTCAGCGTCACAATGTTTCGTCGTAGGCATAGGAAAACTACCAGGTAGCACAGCTGAACAGGTAGCTGAAATTCCTCCTCCTGGACTGTGCTGGACAGAGAGCCTCCTTGTTAACCGGGGCTAAACGTGGAGGTACTTGTGAGCCCGCTAGCGGTGCTAAGACGGGCCCTCAAGCAGCGTAGCATCAGTAAAAACCCTTAGTTATGCGATGAATTCTACAGTCGATTCGGCCGGACAGGATAGCGAGACAGGCAAAATATGAGAAGGCTAGCTAGTAAGCTAGGCCAAGCATTTTCACATACCTCACGATGGAGTCCTTTGTTGTCCGCTCGTAGCAGCGCTAATCGTGTTAGCAGCGCTGTCGTCCGCCCTGTGTTGTCGTGGGTGCTCCTGGTTAGCCATGCTAACCGTGGGAGCTATCCAGATAGCAGCAGGGTTACTCCATTTCCACTCTCCTTTCTCCGGGGTCATCCGCGAGAAAAACTTTGAGTGTCTTTGCGTGTAGCATCCCTGAGCAGACCGGACAGGCCTCGTGGGTGTCCGCTGCTGAAAAAAGGGGGTAGCCGGATCCGCTGAAGCAGGTTCGGGAGCCGGAGCTCACAGCCTGCCAGAGTTCCTCGTCCGAGGACGTCCTCTCGCCGAGCTGCTCGCGGCTGCTGGCCTATTAGCTTCATTAGCTTAGAAGGTAGCGTGCCTTGCAGTTAGCGTTCGCTAACCGAGCAGTAGAAAAGCAGAAGAGAAAAGGCACGGGAGCTGGGGCTCGCTGGCCTGCTGGTCTTCTTTGACTTTTGGATTTTCGCATTACCTTCTCGGGAGCCATGGCTGAGAAGAGTTGAGCTTGTTAGCAGTGCTAACGTTGTCCGGAGACGTCTCCCTCCTCGTTTCGCTTTCGCCGGCTAGCCTGCTACTTGTTAGCAGGGTAGCGATGTCGCGCAGTCAGCGCCCGAGCGAAGCGGTCTGTGGAGGAGAAGAAAACTTAGGGGTGAAGGAAAAATGTGCCGGACCAGCTTTCGCTAGCCCAGCAGTCCGTAGGAAAAGATTCTCTGTATGCTCTGTGTAGGGAGCGAGCTCACCTCTGGTCGAGCGATGAAAATACAGAGAAGATCCGAGAAGAGTGTTTCAGGTTCAAGCGAGGGCAATAAGAGAAAGATTGACGGGCGTCAGCCGCTTAAATATCCAGAGGGCGGGGCCTCTGGCGCGACGCTGACGCCCTAGCCGTAAAGGTGTGAGTGTATTACTTCAGGTAACCGCGCGGAGGCGCTGATTCCCATAGCAATCATGTTGCACTGAGAGACCGACTGAAAGGGAACCTGAACTCCAACAGCAATGCACATTCTGACTGGCCAATGACCAATCAGCTGCTGTGGGTCACTTACTTTGGATCAATCAGCACCAACAAGCATGCATCTAGTGATTGACAGAAAACCCAACAAGTCATAAAACAATGTTCTTCAGCTGATCATGTGACCTCAGAATGATAGTCCCCCCAAGACTTCGGCCCAGGTAAGCCCGAGCATTAAGGCAGCCCGACAGATGAGGAAACCACAGAACATATTAAAAATGTGTTATAGCTGCCAAGCAAAAGAGGATTCATCAACGTTAAATGCTCCATTGACAAAACTGTTTCCATTTTGTTTGGTTGCAGTAATGGACCCACATGCTTTACTGTGGTTTATTTATCCATAACGTTCAACATTTTAACCTCTAATTATTTTCATAAAGCACTGACTTCATTCAGACATGTGGTCAAAGCATAAACATGAGAATAAAAACAAGCTGGATTAACGCCAGAGCCAAAATACATGCAAATACACACAAAGGAGATTTATGTAAAGCAGCAAAATGCACACAGACCACGACCAAGATCAGCTCATGGACCATCTCATTATGTTGTGAAAAACATTAGAGACACTGAAATCCCTTGGTCAGACTTTCAAAAAACGGGACGCTGTGGTAATTTACTTGATTGGAATACAGTTTTGAGGTTCAATTAATTCCAAGATGGTTTGGAATACATTTCAGGAAGACTGATTTATTTAGGTTAAGCTGCCATGCGTGCCTTGCAGAAAAGGATGGGAGCTTTAACAGAATGATATTTCATAGCACAGAAGTGAAAAATCTTCAAGCCTCTTGAAAAGGCATTTAAAGAGCATGAAAGGAGCTAAGGGTGATACTATAACCCTACAACATTTGGTTAATTGGAGATTGGTCACGGGCTGTAATATTTGACTGTAATCTGAAAGGCCTGTGAGAGCGAGAGATCAGCAGCACAAGCTGTGAGGAACAGCCATGATGAGATTAAACCATTCACGTCCCGTAATGAAACACGAGCAGCCGGGGTTTCCATTTTCATCATTTCTTCTCTGGGTTGTTTTCACGTGAACAACAAAGTACAAGACTCAACAACAACAGCTTGACAATACTTGCACAACGCACGGTAATGTGCACGTACCACGGGCGCTGCATATTAGAGGTGGAGAAATATGAGCGTAAATCTCAGGCCTGGCCTTATTTCTGCTCTGTTCCTCTGCGTAACCAAACGGACTCATTATGGACTTCAAAGACACAGATAGGAGTTTTAATTAAGAGAAATGCTGCGGAGCAGTGGAGATAAGTAACACCCCCCTATCCCCAGTGCACCCCACATCACCCCCCCACTGAGCACAGACAACATCATTAGGACATTACAGGGGTTGCTGGTACACAGCAGCCAGCCGTCATCCTGCAGCATGAAACCAGAGCGCCATGTGGCGTCGGTGTGGTAATCCTCACATCACAGCTGCTTTGGACTGATGTGGAGTGACACCGTGCACGCTCCGGTGCACACATGCAAACATATACAGGGAGTCCTCGACTTACGAACGAGTTCCGGACCTACGGGCCGTTCGTAACCCGATTTTGACGTAAGCCAGGGACCACCCGAGCCTACACGTACATGTACGTTACTGTACAGTTACCAAGCACTTCGCCTATCCTAACACAGTGTAGTACATAATTATCAAAAAACACATACATTTGGATAAATAAAAAATATTAATTTCTTACTTTGAGCTGCAGCTTGTCTCCGTCTTTTAGCATGTTATCTCTTGCACGTCCGAGCTCCGCAACTTCGTGCTGCTCCACGCGGTCCAAACGGTTTACAGGAAGGACTGTTAGCTTGTTAACTCCATACATTTGGAGAAAGAAAAAGAGTTAATAACTTACTGAAAGCCGTTTCTCCACGGTGTCTATCCAAAAAAAAGCCGCTGCCCGTTAGCGTTAGCACCGCCATTCGCTGCGCCCGTTAGCGTTCCCGTTAGCCCATCCAAAAGGCCGTCGGCGCTGTTCGTTTTAGCATGTTAGCTCGGTGTCCATCCGACATCTTAGACTGCCAAGCGGACATCGAGGCGAGCTCCCGGCCACAGATGACCTCTCCGCCGCCCGTCGGCTCGGTGTCACCGGTGGGGGTCCGCTTTAGCATCTTAGCTCCGCCATTAGCTGCGCGTTAGCGTTAACCCATCCCATGAGCTGGTGGTGTCAGCCGGCGTGGTGGGATGCAGCGGAGCGATCGGCGGCTGCTGCTTCGGGCCTGAGACGTCCACAGAGTTCATCGAGTGTTTTCCAGCTCATTTATCCGTATGAGGCAACCTCTGATCGGACACACAGTCCTCCAAAGAAGGCTGTTGAGGCTGGAACTAACCGAAGGTAACCTCAAAATGGCGGAGGCGGCATTTCCGGAAACCGCTGGAAACTGCGCAAATAGGCTTAAAAATTATAATTATACTTTATTTATAAAACCATTTAAAACAACCACAGCTGCAACAAAGTGCTGTACACATGAAATAAAGAACATTTAAACACATTAAAAATTTAATATTTCATATTTTTATTAATATGATGCGTTACCGTAAGTCAGAGTTGCTGTAACTCGAGGACTACCTGTACGTGGAATTATCTGCCATCAGCAGAACACACCAATATGGCACCAGTCAACTGGATATTAACAAAGACAAGAATTTATTTACAAGAGCCACAAACTTTTTTTTAATAGAAAAACAAGCCACCAGTGGTGGGCCTCCGACCGCTTGAGAGCGCTAATGCGCTAATCCGCTTACAGCGGACCTAAACAATTATTCAACGTTACAGCGGTTTGACAAACTTTTATAATTCATAAGCGGATTTGCGCTATTTTTATTTAAAATGCAGTACCGTTAATAACTAATTTTCTATCAGTAAAAACGAAAAAAAAAAAACTGATTTACGAGCTCGGACGACTGCTAACAGACTATATCCTGTCAGCGCCGGATGTGGTCCGTGACAAAAAAGCGTCCCCCTCAGTCTCTTGGTGTGTGCTCTCTCTATAGCAGTTAGCAGCCAGTGTGTTACTCTGCAGCCTTATTGCTTGTTTTCGAAGAGTCAGACGAAGACTTTTTAACATGGAGGGTGAACTTGTGGATGTTTCTCAGCGGCCTACGCGACGCGTCTGGATTTTAAAAAGTTCGCCATTAGCACTCTTCAAAATGGCGTCCGCGACGGCCACAGAAGCCAGGATTTTACAACAAAACACGGTAAAACAATTATTTCTTTGCTGAGAAAAAATATATTTCATAGCTGACGTTATAGCACAAGTTCTTCTGAGCTTGAGAGTTTCACGAAATGGTCAAATCTGCTGGATTTAAAAAAAGTAGTTCGCCATTAGCACTGTTCAAAATGGCGGCCGCGACAGCCACAGAAATTAAGAACATAAAATAGCTGACAGGGCAGCAAACTTACATACTCAGGGAATCACAAGGAACTCAGGAGACAGAGGCAACAGGAGACAATGCCAGGACAACGATAAACACAGAGATACAGACTTATTTTTGATTTGATGTTTATTCATTCATTTTAAAAGAACAATACTGTACAAAACTGTTTCATCAGATACAAGAATACAAGTAGGTTAAAATGAAAGGAGCAGAAAGAAGATGAAATCTTATTGTTATATCTGCTCCTTATTTCACAGTTTGTTCAACCAATGATAACCTTCAAACTACATCACAAAATGAATAACTCTACTTAATTTTTCTAATACACAAACTACATCATAAAATGAATAACTCTACTAAATTTTTCTAACTGTAATACACAAACACACTAAGCTACATCATAAGTACAACATAAGTGTAATACACAAACACACTAAGCTACATCATATATAGTTTTTGAGCAAGTCCTTTTTGACCTTTTTCTTAAATGTATACATTGATTTTGCATTTTTAACATCACTCTCCAGAACATTCCACAATCGAACTCCCTGAATTGAGGTAGACCGTCCCTTTAAGCTGGTTCTGAATTGTGGTTTGATGAATATCTGTCCCTTTGAGATTGTAATAACTTTGTCTTTTTATAAAATTTCTTTGGATATTTAAAGGTAATGTGTTATTATGAGCCCTATACATAACTGATAAAATACTATATTCTACCAATTCCTGGAATTTCAATAAATTTAGCTGAAGAAACAAGGTGTTTGATGGGTGACTGAAATGTTTTCTGGTGATTACTCTTACAGCTCTCTTTTGTAAAATAAAAACAGGCTTTGTAATTGTTTTGCACGCTTTTCCCCAAACCTCAATACAATAGATTAAATGTGGAACAATGATTGTGTTATACAACATATACAGAGCTTTATCAATTAAAAAATCCCTGACTTTATATACAGGTACATGAACACACAGCATGACAATCACAAACACCTGGACAACAAAATGGAGGAGATAAGCAAGACAATTAACAGAGAGACCAGGGAGTGTAGGGATGGGGACCCACCACCTGAGAGCAACATGCTTACAACTGTTATCTTGAAGTTCTAGGGTGTAGAGAGCCACAGAAACGGTTATGGTAGGCCGGATTTGGCCCACGGGCCTTGAGTTTGACACATGCGATCTAGTGGTACTAAAAGTAACAAAAGAAGAAGAAAAAAACAGCCAAATATGTCAGCAGTTTAGCTAACAGACTTTGGAATGGGTACATTTTGTCCTTGTCAAACCTGTTGAAGAGAACCAAACTAAATACTCTGAAACTCAAACAACTTACTGTATAACAGTTCATGCACCGCTAGTTGGCAGTGTAGTGCAAATATTGCATAACTTGCTGCTACCAATTGTTGAATTTAATTAGCGGATTAGAATTAGCTTCCCCTAATTTTCATAAGACATTAGTGCTTTTGAAATTGCGGACCTAAATAAATTAATAAGTGCTTTAGAAATACAGTAGCGGAACAAATTTTTGGATTAGCGTTGCCCACCACTGCAAGCCACAAACTTTGTGTGTTGATGTGAAATTGAAAAGTTTTTGTCCTCAGCTGCAAAACAATCATATTTGAATTATTTCAGTCAGTTTTAGAGTGTAAAGCGTTACTTTGGTAATAAAAACAGCTGGATTCAGGTGTTGCATGCTGATGTTACAGTAACTCCAGGTGTGGCCCGCCTCAGTTTGAACTGGAAACATTGTCACTCAGACCACCAGTGGAGGTGATCCTGACCCGTTTGATCCACAAACCTGGTGTCGTCTGAACAACTGCTGACCTGATGTGACCCCAGATGTGCGTCACAGCTGCTCGCTGGTCCAAGTAACAATAAAAAAGTCTGTTTCATCACAGCCTCATGATTCAGTGGATTCAGTTTGGTTGTTCTGGTTTAGAGTCTGGACCCATGTGGTCAGTGAGACCTGTCAATCACACAACAACGCTCTAACAGTGTGTCACGTTCTGATGACCTCATCAACGCACAACACTTTGGAGTTTTGTCATCACTAATTCTGTTTTTTATTTATTTATATTGTGTCTGTGGAGTAAATGAGCTCATTAAGAGACAAAAACACACTGAAGTGACTCTGAACGGTGTTAATGTCAAAATAATGAACGTACAGTAGTCCAGATGTTTGAAACACCAGCTGATGTCCTGTTGTGTCACCTGACTGTGTGTAGCTGTGTGTGTGTAGCTGTGTGTGTAGCTGCACACACAGCTACACACACACACAGCTTCTCTCTCCATCAGAGCTCCCACTTTCAGTTAAATCACCAAAGACGACGTTCAGAGACACTTTTTGTTGTTGATCTCTTGAACTTCTGACACATTCTCCTGAAACTTTGTGCAAGTGATGGACGTACATCATCAACTGACTCAGATTAGAGTCAGTCCACGACAGCTGCTACAGATGCTCGTCATAAAAGGAACTACAAGTAGTCCCCGACTTACGAGCGAGTTCTGTTCCTACGCCCGTTCGTAACAAGAAAATCACCGTAAGTTGAAAATACGTCAAAACGACACCTCATACGTACAGTACTGTATTTTACCAAGCACTTAAGGCTGGTTTATACTTCTTGTCGCACGTCTTTTACCCTCCGTTGAGTGAAAAAAGGTTGCGCAACTTCCGTCTGCACTCCCGCTGCGATCCCCCGGTGACCGCTGTCGTGTACATGGCCCCCGGTCAGAACTCCGAGACGCGGACGTTGCGGCTCGCAGCGTGTGATTGGTTAAAAGTTTGTGGGCGTTTTTTGTTTGGATGTCCATATATGGTGTATGACACCGCTACACGCTACCCGCGACTCTTTTAGAAGCCGGTTTTAGTTTTTGCTTTGACAGACATGGATAGTTTTGAAGAGAAACTCGTCTGTGCATGCACGCATTGCCCCCAACACACACACACACACACCAATACATATATATTTATATATATATATATATATATATTTACGAACACGCGCGCGCACACAGGAGCTCAAGCATATGTGTGTAAAGTTGACAAAATGAAGAGGATTGCACATGCGCGCAGCTTTAAAAACAAAGAAAACTCTGCTGTTATGCGTAAAAATGCGCGTTTAAAGCGAGCGGAGACCCCCGCATGGTCCTGAGGAGAGAAACTTGCTGACGTATGCAGTGGGAGTGCGCGTGACGTATGCAGTGGGAGTGCGCGTGACGTATGCAGAGAGAGGGAAGAGGGAGGGATTACTATAATGTAATCCCCACGTCTTTTAGAAGTATAACACTCAATGGGGTCGGTGACACACACGCAATAACGTCATCGCTGGGTTCACTCAACAGGGGGTAAAAGACGTGTGACAAGAAGTATAAACCAGCCTTTAGCCTATCCTAACACAGTACCCTACATAATTATCAAAAAACACATACATTTGGAGCCATAATGAAGGAGGAAAAAAAGAGTTAATTTCTTACTGGGAGCTGGTCATTTCTTCCTCCGTCTGTTAGCATGTTAGCTCGTGCACCTCCGAGCTCGGCAGCTTCACGAGGTCCACAGCGTTTACAGCAACATCTGTTAGCATGTTAGCTCGTTGCACAGCTGTCCTCTGCTCCTCCTGTATTTCCACGCGTGGTCCAGAGGTCTGCCTGCTCTGTAAAGGGCGAGATACACTCGAGCGTCCTCACGATACGCCTATACGCAGCGTACGTACGCTGTGGCAAAAGCGTAGCCCCGCGTAGCCCCTCAGGGCAAGTACGCGCAAAAGTATTTTTTTACTACGCATACGCGATGCGCATACGCGATGCGCGGTGTCTGACCTAAACTTCCCCGGCGCCGGACTGTTTTGTATGTTACACAAATTAAATAAATTCCTCTTTTTTATCGCTGATCGGGCCTTTTCTTTTGTTTTTTTGCCTAAAGTCAAGTAACCGCTTCTTCCTCCGTTCACTCGATGATTGAAATGAATGAATTCAGGTCCTACCTGGGTGCGCGATGTTTTATATATTCCCTGGTGGGCTGTGTGCTGCAGGAAAAGCACTCCCTGTTATTATTTTTATTTCTGAGAGAACTTTTTACAACATACAGGGAACCCCCGACCTACGAACGAGTTTGGGACCTAAGAACCGTTCGCAGGTCGATCGGTTCGTAGGTGGGGGGTGAAAGTAGCGTCTCGTTCGTAGGTCGCTATTCTGTTCGTAGGTCGCGGAAATACCGCTAACGGACCGCCGCGCCCACATTTAACAGCATGACACTGACATACTGGGCTATATACATGCACAGAACTTTATTTACAAGCACTTATCTAAACAATTACACCACACATGCATCCATAAACACCTGTACATCAGTAACTTCACATCAGAACTGCAGCAAATCAGCAGGAAATCTCATCATCAAAATTATGTCAACAATCACACTTGAGCACTTCTGAAAGTGCAGCTTTTCACATCAAACCTGCAGCAAACCAGGGATTCCCATCAGCAAAATGATGTCAACAAGCACACATGAGCACTTCTGAAAGTGCAGCTTTTCACATCAAACCTGCAGCAAACCAGGGATTCCCATCATCAAAATGATGTCAACAATCACACATGAACACTTGTCAAAGTGCAGCTTTTCACAGCAAAACAGCAGCAAATCAGAGAGTCACATCAGCAAAATGATGTCAACAATCACACATGAACACTTGTCAAAGTGCAGCTTTTCACATCAAACCTGCAGCAAACCAGGGATTCCCATCATCAAAATGATGTCAACAATCACACATGAACACTTGTCAAAGTGCAGCTTTTCACATCAAACCTGCAGCAAACCAGGGATTCCCATCATCAAAATGATGTCAACAATCACACATGAACACTTGTCAAAGTGCAGCTTTTCACAGCAAAACAGCAGCAAATCAGAGAGTCACATCAGCAAAATGATGTCAGCAATCACACATGAGCACGTTGTGTTGATGAGTGTCCATGTGCATGAGAAAGAAGTCCATGAACTCAGAAAAAGCGAGAAGCAGCAGAAAAATGAATCAAAATTGTCTTACTTTGACCGAAGTGTAGGTAGACAGATGTTGTTCTCATGATCAAACCTGCATCTGATGGAACTGCTGAGCCATTGCTCAACAATGAATGTTGTGAGCATTTTAGGCCAGCTGTAAGTTCAGGCATGTGTCAGTTCAGGTCTGTGGTCCTGATGTGAGCAGGTCTGTGCATCACATGAAGTTTTTTTGGTTTTTGGCAGCAGTCATTTATGCAGAACGACACAAAGGTGATGGATGGAGGCAACATGCAGGACACCAGAGGCAGGCTGGAGGACAGGCAGCACCAGAGGCTCATCCATGACGTGGAGCAACACGCGGATGAACTGTTGGAACACAACCACACACACACGTCAGCACCTGCTGATAACAACAACACAGACAACAACAACTTCTCCTTACGTGTGTGGTGCATGTGTGGAGGACAGGCTGGAGGCAGGCTGGAGGACAGGCAGGAGGCTGGAGGCAGAGCAGGAGGCTGGAGGACCAGTAGCACGTAGCACCAGAGGCTCATCCATGACGTGGAGCAACACGCGGATGAACTGTTGGAACACAACCACACACACACGTCAGCACCTGCTGATAACAACAACACAGACAACAACAACTTCTCCTTACGTGTGTGGTGCATGTGTGGAGGACAGGCTGGAGGCAGGCTGGAGGACAGGCAGGAGGCTGGAGGCAGAGCAGGAGGCTGGAGGACCAGTAGCACGTAGCACCAGAGGCTCATCCATGACGTGGAGCAACACGCGGATGAACTGTTGGAACACAACCACACACACACGTCAGCACCTGCTGATAACAACAACACAGACAACAACAACTTCTCCTTACGTGTGTGGTGCATGTGTGGAGGACAGGCTGGAGGCAGGCTGGAGGACAGGCAGGAGGCTGGAGGCAGAGCAGGAGGCTGGAGGACCAGTAGCACGTAGCACCAGAGGCTCATCCATGACGTGGAGCAACACGCGGATGAACTGTTGGAACACAACCACACACACACGTCAGCACCTGCTGATAACAACAACACAGACAACAACAACTTCTCCTTACGTGTGTGGTGCATGTGTGGAGGACAGGCTGGAGGCAGGCTGGAGGACAGGCAGGAGGCTGGAGGCAGAGCAGGAGGCTGGAGGACCAGTAGCACGTAGCACCAGAGGCTCATCCATGACGTGGAGCAACACGCGGATGAACTGTTGGAACACAACCACACACACACGTCAGCACCTGCTGATAACAACAACACAGACAACAACAACTTCTCCTTACCTGTGTGGTGCATGTGTGGAGCAGGAGCACAGGGAGGAGGCTGGAGGAGGTGCAGGAGGCTGGAGGCAGAGCAGCAGGAGCACGGGTACGTGGTACCCGACGCTGTTCCATGAGGCGAAACAGCAAGTGGATCTGTTGAAACACAAACACACACAGACGTGAACACCTGCTGATAACAACAACACAGACAACAACAACTTCTCCTTACGTGTGTGGTGTGGTGTGTGGAGCAGGAGCACAGGGAGGAGGCTGGAGGAGGTGCAGGAGGCTGGAGGCAGAGCAGCAGGAGCACGGGTACGTGGTACCCGACGCTGTTCCATGAGGCGAAACAGCAAGTGGATCTGTTGAAACACAAACACACACAGACGTGAACACCTGCTGATAACAACAACACAGACAACAACAACTTCTCCTTACGTGTGTGGTGTGGTGCGTAGCAGGTGTGTGGATGGACCAGGGGGACGTGCCGCTTTGGAGGCTGTCGAGAGAGAGGTGATGATTACAGTAGGTGTAGATGTAAGTAAAAAAAAAAAAGAGAAAATAAATTAACATGTCTTTGCTGTACCTTTCTGACGTTGCTGTGCTGGGATGTGAGGGTGGGCAGGTCAGTGATGGGATGGTGGAGTTGGTGAAGAGGAGGGGGAGGAGGAGGAAGGCTGTGAACATAAGCAGAGACAGATGACATTAATTTGTGTAACATGACAACTCCAAAAAAAAAAAAAAACATTTCATTTCAGTACGTGCTGTACCTGGAGGGAGGGAGCGGGGGGGGGGGCGGCGTGTTTCACTGGGGAGATGGTGGGCTGTCCATGTCTTCCTCCTGGCTTGCTGCAGTAGGACTGGATGGCCTCTCGTCCGCTGGGATGTCCAAGGCCTCCTCCTGGCTTGCTGCAGGAGGACTGGATGGCCTTTCAGCTGGTGCACCAGCAGATCCTGGAGGCGGTGCTGTGACCTTTGTAAAATATTGCAGCATGCTGCTCTGCACCTTTTCAAGCTTTTTATCATCCAGGATCTGCTGATAACACGCAACTTCATTGAGGACACCCCGACGGACCTTGGCGAACCTCTCACAGTCGGAGTCCTGCTTCTCCACCCTCGCCAGGAAGTTGTGGAGATCCTGAAAGGCCAGCACCATCTCCTGCCTGGTGAAGGTCGGAGGAATGACCTCCACCTCCTCCTCCTCCTCAACTTCCTCATCCGGGACGTGCCTGTCGAGCTGAATCAGGTCGTCTGGGGACAGGTCCTCTCCTGATGCACCAAGCAGGTGTTCGATATCGTCATGGTCCATTTCGAGCTCCAGTGACCTGCCCATCCTCACAACATCCTCGATTACACGGTCCACCTCCTGGGAATCGTGTACCCCCTGAACAAGCTCTGGACAGAGCTTCTTCCAGACTCCACACATGTTCTGTGGAGTAACACGATCCCAGGAGTGGCCAATGTTGTGCACAGCATCGAGGATGTTGTACTTACGCCAGAAGTCTTTCAGCGTGAGGGTCTGAGAGTTCTCCGTTGCCTCCAAAGCGGCACGGATGACTCGCTGCAGGTAGTACGCCTTAAACGTACTAATAACCCCCTGGTCCATTGGCTGGATCAAAGAGGTGGTATTGGGAGGCAGGTACACCACCTTCACATGCCTGTTCAACGTGGTGAGAGTAGGGGGGTGTCCTGGAGCGTTGTCCAAGACCAGCAGGACTTTAAAGGCAATGTTCTGGTCATTGCAAAAACGCTTCACTTCTGGAACAAAGTTGTTGTTGAACCAATTTGTAAAAACTTCCAGCGTCACCCAAGCCTTTTTATTAGACGCCCAATAAACAGGAAGTGTAGATTTAACAACATTTTTGAAGGGCCTGGGTTTATTAAATTGGTACACCAACAACGGCTTGAGTTTGCAATCACCCGAAGCATTGCCCCCCACCAGCAAGGTCAAACGCTCCTTGCCGACCTTGTGGCCGGGTGCGGTTCGTTCTTCCCTACTGATGTAGGTCCTGTCTGGCAAACGCTTCCAGAACAGCCCTGTCTCATCCACATTGAAGACCTGCTGGGCAGTGTACCCACCGTCCCTGATGATCTCAGCCAGTTCTGCTGGGAATGCCTCAGCTGCCTCGTGGTCAGCACTTGCTGCCTCACCTAAATGCACACAAAATGACACGGTTAACCTGTTGTAACACTGTAATAAAAGGGAAAAAAAATGTAAAAAACAATCGTAAGTCGTGGACTACCTGTACTGTACCTGCATTATTAAAAAATAAAAATGAGAAATTAAATGCTCACCCTGCACTCTGATGTTGTGGAAGTTGTTTCTTTTCCTGAAACGATCAAACCATCCTTTAGATGCAGTGAAGGTCTCTGGTCCATCCAACTCCCCTGATGTGCTGCTTGAAGTCCCTCCTCCTGCGCTTGAAGTCCCTCCTCCTGCGCTATGGGAAGACGTCCCTTCACCCGGATCACTCTGGGAGGAGGACGTCCCTTCACCCTGATCACTCTGTGCAGCCCCCTGCCCCCCCGCACCCCCCTGCTCCCCTGCACCTCCCTCACTCGTCCCTAGTTCTATCAGCCTGTTATAGATCCTCCTCGCCTTCTCGCAAATCACCGACATGCCAACTGGTATTCGGCGTTGCGTGTTGTCCTCCAGCCATAGCACAAGCAACCGTTCCATCTCTACTATTCTACCCGTCCTCTGTTTAGTTATGATGGTGGACTTCATTGGGGCTGAAGCACGGACTTGCTGCAAAATGCGCTCTTTGTCCGCCACTATCGTCCCCACAGTCGACCTCGGTAAATCTAGCCTCTCTCCTATTTTAGATGGCGTCATGCCCTGATCAGACATTTTTATTATTTTTGCCTTCGTCTCCAGCGTGATGGTTCTGCGAGGTTTTTTCCCCTCTGCCGCGGCCGCGGACTTTCCAGGTCTCTTTGGAGCCATTCTTCGTACGAGCTAACGTGCTAACTCCTAAGGAGCAAAAATTAAAATTAATGCTAACGTTCATAAATCAATGCAAACGTTTGCTTTCGTCTAAAAATATTTCTTTGAGTACATTTAGTACTGGACCGTACCTGCCCGTTCGATGACCCGTCGAAAAATACAGTAGCGTCGAAAATTAGCTAACGTGCTAATTCCTAAGGAGCAAAATTTAAAATTAATGCTAACGTGCTAACGTTCGCTTTAGTCTAAAACTGCTACTGTAAATTAAAATTTATTACTGTACCTGTTTGTACGTTGTTCGTTTTCTGTCGTCGTTGTTCTTCGTTGTTCTTCGTTCGCTGTTCGTAACTCTCTTCTCTCATCAATCACAGTGGAAAACCACGAGGCACAAAATGGCCGCAGCCCTTTAAATAGTTACCGCTTTACCTGTACGGATCCCTCCGCCGCCAGCTGCACTGCGGCTGTGTGTACATCCGCCAGAAGCCCAGCCCCCCCCTCTCGCTGGCGGTACTTTTCCACTGCCATGCGCAGTGTCACGCCCATGCCCAACAAGCAACAGCCAAAGGCAATCCCCTCCCCCACCTCGCCGATTGCCGTTTTGTGACGCAGTTTCGCCGTAGCTCGATTATATACCTGTAATGGGGCTCGTTCGTAGGTCGTGCATCCAGTCTGCCGTAGCTCGATTATATATTTTAGCTTGGTTCGTTCGTAGGTCACGAATTTTTTGCCGTACGTCGATGGCATTCTTCAACTTTTGTTCGTTCGTAGGTCCCGTGGTTCGCAGGTCGATGGAGTCGTAGGTCGG
>JBBPBX010022741.1:10415-25987 GCA_038048925.1 Garcialebias charrua
CACACTTACTGAAAGCCAAGAGCTCAGGGGCCAGACATCCAGCAGTTATTGTCATTAAGTACGTAAGTTTATTTTACAATTTTAAATCTAGTTTTATTTAAAAATGAACCCATGGGTGGACCAAACTGAGCTCACTCATGGGCCCGATTTGGCCCCCGCGTCATCAGGATAGCCCTGATCTAAACTGTCCCAAGAGGCAGACCTGTCCAGGGTATTCTCAGCTTCTCATGACCTGAAAAGAGAAGCAGGTTAAGATGTAAGGATGTATTGTATGTATTGTATGTATGTATTGTATGTATTGTATGTATTGTATGTATGTATTGTATGTATTGTATGTATGTATTGTATGGATGGATGGATGGATGTACATATGTACTGGTATGTATGTATGTATGCTATGCATTGTATGTACATATGTACGAATGGATGGATGGATGGATGTACATATGTACGGATGGATGGATAGATGGATGGATGGATGGATGGATGGATGGATGTTGTAATTCATGCAGTGTTTTTTTCTTAGACTTTTACACTGATGTTGTAAAACATGATTTGTTGCATTGAATTGTGTGGGTTCCAGGCAGTAACAGTTAGCTGTAGCATTACTGGTTCACTGGGGTTAACTGTGTCGATAATTTATTTCATAACATTTTTGCTGAGCTACACAGCATGATACAATATTTATTAGCACATCAGTCAGGTTATGAATACATTCTGATTTTCCAAACTGAGCTCCTTCAAAAAGCACTGTTCAGCAAGTAAGATATTAATTGTTTATAACACAAATGCTTTGTTGAGAAAACCGTGACAAGCTGAACAAAAGCTCTCATGCAAAAGTGCAAGAAATGATCATGAGTCAGTGTAGCACTCTATCACACCAGTATGACAGTTTTGAGAAAATGTGTCAAGGCCTAAAAAAACCCAATATAAAACATGTCGTCGTTTAGCTAGCCATTAGACTGGTCTGGAAGAAGTCTTTTCTCCATGCTCCGCTCTCTGACTGATGCCACAACTAAAACTAACTTAAAATATTCACAGATTGCTCTTTAAAAAATGATCAGACTATCCTATTAGTTGGAAAAATGTGTTCTTCTTGATCATATTTTGATGCATATCTGTAAACAGCTGTAATAGGTTGCTTGAATGTTATCTTTACTCATTTGTTTTGATTTTTTAAAAGGATCAGAAAAGCTCATCCTAAATTAAATTATAACTGTCTTGTCTGATTCATGTAGAAAATACAGCTCACACTTCTGATGTATTTCAACTGAAGGTGTCCCTGTCATGGGGTTGATGCGTGTGAAACTGTGACCTTTGACCTTTTCTTGATAACCACAAATATGACCAGCGGTAATCACAGCTTGGACCATCTGCAAGTGTCTGTGCAAAGAGTGTGTCTGTTTCTTCTCGTGCATCTGTTAGTGTGTGTTCAGTTGTGTTTCAATAGATTATGACTGGGGCACTGCGATGTGCGTGTCCTTGATTGTGTGCACGTGTATTTGTATGTGTGTGGGTGTGTGTGAGCGGCAGCGCGTGTTGAACATGTGCTGGCGTTCTCAGAGGAACAGCAGGGCTCTAATAAGGACTAGTCCTGGATGGCAGCTGGTAAACTCTGTCCTCAGAATAGGTGTCTATTATTCATACACAAAGAAATGCAAATTAGTCCCAGTGCCAAGTAGACTCTGAAAACCGATCCACATGGCACGCTCCCTCATTCTGTGCACAGGGAGAGTTGCACCACAATGCAACTTTCCTCAATCAAAAGAAAAAACAACAACCAGGGTTGATGACAAGGCCCACCCGCACAGCTGTTTTGTTTGTGCCGCAGTGCACGAGTGACTGTCTTTCTGAGAGTTTAAACACGTGTGGGGTTTTTTGCTTTGACAACCAAACGTCTAATAGGAAAGTGCATTGCGTGCACACACAAGCAGGCTCACAGTCAAAGCACTTCATCATAAAACTCTACCTGAGAGCCAAGTGCTGAGTTCCTCCTCCTGGCCGCACTACTGTGCTTGCATTAGTTTATATAAACCTCTCACAGTTCTTTTATATTGACCACAGCACTGCAGAGGTGACAGAGACCTTTTACTGAAATGTTGTCGTCGTCGTCGTCGTCTCGTCGTCGTCGTCGTCTCGTCGTCGTCGTCGTCGTCGTTGTCGTTGTTGTTGTTGTTGTTGTTGTTGTTGTTGTTTCTTCTAACAATCCAGCTTCAGTCCCTCAGCTCAGTGTTCAAGTTTAAACACATATCAAATGTGCATTTTTCCTGTCAGGTCAAGTTATGCCACATTTCAAGCTCCATTCAAAGATTTTTGCAGCTTATTTGATTAAGTGTTTGTATTCTATATTAACAATAGAAGGTCTTAAGAACAACTTTATATGTCTTCAAAGTGACTACATATGGTTGTGTTTCGTGTGGTTTGCATATATTTTTGTGAAATTCAGGAACATTAAGTTCAAAAGAAAATGGATTTGTTGCTTTTCAGTGAATCATTGTAGGGTTGGTTTAAAGCAATAAAGCAACACAGCCATGAAGAGTTGCCTGTGTTTCTGCACTGTTAACTAAAACAGTGCTATCACCAGATTTACTTGACCATTTTTACAAGTCTTGCTGGAACAGTTATAAAGACGGTTGTATTTTTTTGGGCAGCACGGTGGCACAACTGGTAGAGCTGCTGCCTCTCAGCGAGAAGGTTGCCGGTTCAAATCCCGGTCCGGGGCCTTTCTGGGTGGAGTTTGCATGTTCTCCCCGTGCATGCGTGGGTTTCCTCCGGGTACTCCGGTTTCCTCCCACAGACCAAAAAACATGCTTGTTAGGCTGATTGGTGACTCTAAATTGACCCTAGGTGTGAGTGTGAGAGTGGATGGTTGTTTGGTGTGAGTGAGACAGGTCCCTCTTGTAAATGAGTCCCCGTGACTCAACGAGGCTAGCCTGTATAAATAAAGGTTGAATGAATGAATGAATGAATGAATTTTCTAAAAGTCTTGACCAGCTGCTCCTCAGTAGAACAGTTGAATCAGAATAAGAGCAGTGTAGTTCAGCTGAAAAACAAAAAAGCTCTGACCAGTCACACAGTTCTTGGCACATACATCTGCCATGAACTTGTGCAAAGGACAAGTTTCTGGAGGTGGTTTAAGAACAAAAAGACATAACTTTTGTCATTTTGGTAAATCAATTTTCAAACCAGAGCAAAGAATGCTGAAACTGAAAAGATACGAGCAGAGCATAAGGCAAGTCAGTTTATTTAGAGGGGATTTGAGGAGCAAGGGACTGGAGGATCTGCGGGAAATAGCCAGAGGTGAGTTCATATGCTCCAAACAGAATGATGCACTAATTGTCGAGATAAAGTTTCTTATTTTGTACATTCTGATTCCATGCTAGGACTCCAGGTACCATGCTCAAGAGATAGTCTACACTGGTGGAACTCTAGGAGCTGAAAGTTAGAGAGTAGACAGGCCAACAGAGAAGAATGAGTAAAAGTAAACTTGTTCATTTTGTTCTTGCAGCTGTAGATGAGTTCCCAACAGGACGAGATACTCAGGAGAAGACAAAGAACAGGTAATCCAAGAAAGCCCACGAGGATTCTGCAGACAGCAGGTAAGTAAAACAATCTTATTAGTAATCTCAGGTGCAAAGAATACTCAATAAAGGGCAAGGGTTGTTAGTCAATCACTGGAAGAGAATCAATAGTCCAACAATGAATCCTGGTTTCACTCAGCCTCATGTAGTGGTGTAATCAGCTGTCATGGGAGACAGCAATCAGCGCCAGCTACTCATAGCGCCTGCAGTAATGGGAATGGGAGACGTGGGGACAACGTTTTCAACTTTTTAATATTACAACAATTTAAAAAAGATGTGTTTTTGCTGTTTTTAAAGTTTGTAACACATTAATTTTAAATGTTTTGCTTCAGTTTGTCAGTGGATATACCAGCTCCACTGATGGGTCATCTCTTGCGGTGACACTGATGCAAAGTTGCACAATACTACCGGTGATATACAAGTCTGTGAACGCTCAAAAACTGGGTCAGAGTTCGCTTTTGACAAAAAGAAATTAAAAGTTTTGGCTGATGGTGCAAATAAGACAGATTTGTTATTCAATATAAAACAATACTGTATTGGTTTGATGTTCTGGGCGGATGCTAAAAAATGTGCTCACTGGAGCAAAGAGTCAGAGCCGTTCTGTAATATTGTTCTCTGCGTGAGAGCTGTCAGGCTAGGTGTTAGGAAGCAGGAAGCCCATGACAGCTATTTGGAACATGGTGCTATATAGAAAATGATTTCAGTAGCCCGGGACTGGCATGAATAGGTACCCTGTCAGATGCAGCACTGACAGTGACCCAGTGCGAGGCCGGTCAGACATCAAAGGATGCCAGCTGTTTCCTCAAACTGAGGGGGCTGGAAGGAACGAACAAGTAGTGCTGGAGAGGGAGATTGAGATGACACATTGGATCTTCAGGAGTGTCACTTTGTGTAATTGGTGAGTGGCGGGTATTCATGCGCTCCGGGAGAAATAGAGGAAGAATACTCCACACGGACTTCAATGAGACTTCAGTAATTACTTATTACTGCACATATGGATGAGATGGGCCATGAGAGGACTTGAGGTGCGCCCGGCGCTTCATCCATCTGAAAACCACCTCCGGAGTGACTTCAAGAACATCTCGTAATGCTTCAAGACAAAAGTCTCATTACAGGTAATTATGGATTGCCTATATTGCCTAACCCCCACCAATGTCTCTACCCTTCCTGCAAAGCCCACTGCCTCATCTTCACTACTTTTATCCTCTCATTCAACAGAAGAATCAGCCAAGGAGAGGGAAACAGGGCTGGAGAGGAGGGAGGGAAGGGGGCTATTACCTGGGAGCAGACATTGATCACGGCCACTGACGCTTTACTGCACTTCTATTCATGTGGAGTGGCTCACTTGTGGGCAGCAATTACCGACCGAATGATCCAAACTGGGGCTAGTGATGAAGGGGCTGGACTGACTGAGTGCCTGGCTGCACCATCCTCCTTTGCATGGGGGCTATGTTCTGCCCTGTGCTTTTAAACAGAGCAGAAGAAACAATGCATATGGGATGGTTTATTAAGCACTCTACATGTGTGAAAATACTTTTCCCCATTGGAGATCATTCTCAGTTAACAAAGTTCAAAGTGAGATTTCATGTCTGTTAAAGGGGGTTCTGTGGTAAAATTATGAACAACGCTGTTCAACCTGTTGTGGATAATGAATGGAACAACTTCTGTTTAGGTACTTTAGTTCTTACAAGAATGATGAGCTAATGGTTATTCTGAATGCAGTCAAAGCCAAAGTGGATCAAAAAGACCTCCAATCTAAAAATGTCAAAGTGGCTCTTGTGAAGTCTACTTTTCAAACCTTTACATTACCATCAATTTTGCTTTAAATAGGTTTTTACAAAGATTTTTATGGTGAATTGCTAGTGCTAATATATGCAGAATCTAGTTGCAGCACCTTCTGTGCAGTATGGGGGGCTCCTGGTAGGAACATTATAATACCTGTATATCTGCTGGAATAACTATGCAACGATAACTTTACTGCAACATGTTCATAACCCTGTTTGGATAAACAACCAAAAAATTAATAAAACTGAAATTAGCTTGAATTGTTGGTTGTTGTTTTTTTGTTTTGTTTTCTAGTCTGGGATTCAGGTCAAAGCTGAAACATGCTGATTTGTTTAATGTTTTGTTTGCCAGCATAAAAAGGTTTACATTAAAATGCCAATCATCAACGAAATTGTATTGCATCCATGTTTCAGATTATTATCTGCAGTCAGCGCAAACCAAGCATCCTGCAGTTCCCTTCCTAAGCTGACCCGTATGCACGGCGCTCTGCCCTCTCACTGTAAGATCATCGTGGTGCTGGTGAAACAGGCAGGACTGTCATCTACAGATCACAGGCAACAATAGCTCCTTCCCCAGTCGCCTTTGAGCATGTCACTGTGGGAACAGCATAATCAACCCCATGTCACCACCAGCTGCTTCATCAGGACAACATTAGAATAAACAACAGGCAGGGAAGAAGTGTAGGAACAAACAGAGGGGACAAGTGGGCAGGGAAGGCTTGCCCTGCCATCCGCCAGTGGAACGATGATATTGTTTTGGGTTATTTGGACCAGTGTCAGAACTGTGCTCCATCTGTGTCCGCCATCAGATGAAAAGGCAGGAGCTAAACAAGCCGGGAGCTGAAGGAGGGGAGGGGAGTGGTCTGAGGAGCCTCCACTGTTTATTAGTGTGGTGGTCCCAGGACTTTAGCACAACCTGGTCATGCTATGTTAAAAAGAAGGAAAAAAAACTGAGGTTGTAACGTAAAATTACACAACAGTGGCTTCAGAAAGTAGTAGGAGACCCTTAATTTTTGCAAAATGTATGTACTATTCTGTTTTTTCTCGGTATATCATATTGGCAAAGGAAAAGTCAATGTATACATTTCTGTAAAACTATCCAAAGTTCTTTGTAATAAATGAAAACAGATTGCACATTTTCATCAGTATTCAGGCCTTTTCTGACTGTAATGACCGACTGAACCCAGAGTGGTACGAGACCAGGACAGAAGCAAAACTCAAGAGTTAAAATAATAACAGTGTTTATTATTTACAAGGTGAAATGGTACACGTGGGGTCTCTGGAGCGCCTGAAAGAGAGAACAGTGTCAGGATCCTTCTGGTTGGATAGATGAGTCAAAACTGATGCTCTGTTTGTTTCTCTAGGAGTGATGTTGGGATGAGGCGCAGAAATGTATCCAGGACTCCAGAGTAGATGGGGGAAAAACATGAAGGTTATGCACCATAACCCATGTTCCCTGAAGGAAGGGAACAAGGTGCAACATATGACTATGGGAATTGCGCCGCCACGCGGTTCACCTGAAGTAATACAATCACGCCTTTTAAGGCAGGTGGGCATCAGCGTCAGCAAGGAGGCCCCGCCCTCTTTGCATAAAAGGGGCTGACGCCACACCTTCATTCTCAGGGTGCACTTCACCGAACTTGGGCATTGAAAGGGCAAACATGTGTTGCACCTCGTTCCCTTCCTTCAGGGAACATGGGTTAAGATGCATAACTTTCAGTTCCCTTATCAGTCAGTCCACTCAGTGCAACATATGACTATGGGAACGTAATTCAATCACGCCTTGGAAATGCTCTGGAAATGCATGCTTGTGAGAACTTATGCCTTAGACTACAGGCGCCAGCTGCTCATTACTCTGTGGTAGAGAGAACAGCCTAAGTTACGTCACATGCTGTGACATCTAAGCTGTAGTGTTTTACAAACGTGTTTGATGATGCCCAGTTAGCAGCTGCATATATATCTGCTACTGGAACAGCTCTGAATAGGGCCCAGGAAATGGCTAGGCCTCGGGTTGAGTGAGCATGTACCCCAGAGGGCACCTGCTGACCTTTGCTGCTGTATGTCCTCTTAATGGCCTCCGTCACCCAGTGTGAGAGGCGCTGTTTTGACAGGGCTCTGCCAGTAGCAGGAGTAGCAAAACACACAAACAACTGGTTTGTTTTTCGCCACTGTTGGTTCTCTCCATGTAGGCGCTCAGGGCCCTAACAGGGCAGAGTATGTTCAGCCGCCTCTGTTCTGCAGTTAGAACAGGGGGAGGAGGAAAAGTTGACAGCTCAAAGTCCAGACTCCTGGGATTTAAAGTTGGGACTTTTGGCACATATGTGGGGTTTGGACGTAGGGTGACCTTTGACCCGTCTGGGGTAAACCTGGTACACATTGGATGTACAGATAATGCGTGGAGGTCACCCACATATTTTGCTAAGCACAGAGCTAAGAGCAACGTAGTCTTATAAGATAACAAATCTATCTTAATTGCTAAGAGGCTCGAATGGAAGCTCACACAAAGCATCCAGGACTAATTGTAGGTCCCACTGAGGGGCCAAAGTCCTGCTCGGAGGTCTCTTCCTCAGCACGCCCTTCATGAACCGTATCATGAGAGGGTGGGCACCAGGTGATTTATCTCCCCAGCCTTCGTGGCATGCCGAGATGGCTGACAAAAAGACCTTAATGGTGGAGAAAGAGCTGCCCTTCTCCAGCAGGTCCTGTAGAAAGGTGAGGAGCTGGAATAAGTCACAGGAATATGAGATAATATTCCTCTCTTGGAAATGTCTTGGAGAGATGGCAGTGAGGTTTTTGACTCAAATATTCAATGGCATATTTGAGGGTGAGAAAATGCTTGAAGAATGGAGAAGAAGTGTGCTGGTTCCCATTTTTAAGAACAAGGGTGATGTACAGAGTTGTAGCAACTACAGGGGAATTAAGTTGATGAGTCACACGATGAAGATCTGGGAGAGAATTGTGGAAGGAAGGCTTAGACAAGAGGTGACTATCTGTGAGCAGCAGTATGGTTTCATGCCAAGAAAGAGCACCACAGATGCCATCTTTGCTTTGAGGATGTTGATAGAGAAGTACAGAGAGGGTCAGAAAGAACTCCATTGTGTGTTTGTGGATTTAGAAAAAGCATATGACAGGGTGCCAAGAGAGGAGGTGTGGTATTGCATGAGGAAATCTGGAGTGGCAGAAAAGTATGTTAGACTGGTACAGGACATGTATGAAGACAGCAGGACAGTGGTGAGATGTGCTGTAGGAGTGACAGATAGCTTCAAGGTGGAGGTGGGATTGCATCAAGGATCGGCTCTGAGCCCCTTCTTGTTTGCTCTGGTGATGGACCGACTAACAGATGAGGTCAGGCAGGAATCCCCATGGACTATGATGTTTGCAGATGACATTGTGATATGTGGTGAGAACAGGGAACAGGTGGAAGAGAACTTGGAGAGGTGGAGGTATTCACTTGAAAGAAGAGGAATGAAAGTCAGCCGTAGTAAGACAGAGTACATGTGTGTGAATGAGAGGGAGGCCAGTGGAACAGTGAGGCTACAAGGAGCAGAGGTCACAAAGGTGCAGGACTTCAAGTACTTGGGGTCCACTGTCCAGGAAAATGGGGAATGTGGTAAAGAGGTGAAGAAGAGAGTCCAGGCAGGATGGAGTGGATGGAGAAAAGTTTCAGGAGTGATTTGTGACAAAAAGGTGTCAGCAAAGGTCAAAGGAAAAGTTTACAAGACAGTGGTGAGACCAGCTATGTTGTATGGTCTGGAGACAGTGTCATTGACAAAAAGACAGGAGAAAGAACTGGAAGTAGCAGAAATGAAGATGCTGAGGTTCTCCTTAGGAGTGACAAGGATGGATAAGATCAGGAATGAGATAATCAGAGGTACAGCACATGTTGAACAACTGGGAGATAAAGTTAGGGAGGCCAGACTGAGATGGTTTGGACATGTCCAGAAGAGAGACAGTGGGTAAATTGGTAGGAGGATGTTAGAAATGCAGCTGCCAGGAAAAAGACACAGAGGAAGGCCAAAGAGGAGATATATGGATGCAGTTAGAGAGGACATGGAGGTAGTTGGAGTGAGGATAGAGGATGCAGAGGACAGAGTGAGGTGGAGGAGGATGACTCGCTGTGGCGACCCCTGAAAAGGGAAAAGCCGAAAGAAGAAGAAGAAGAAGATTCCTCTCTAGACACCAGACCTCAAAAACACGGCACTTGTGAGCGTAGAGAATCTGAGTAGACTGTGCTCTCGCTCCCTGTATTGTGTTTACCACAGTACTCGGCAATCTGGAGGCCATTAACCGGTCCCTTTCAGCGGCCAGGCCCAGAGCTGCCACAGTTCTGGGCGTAGATGAAGGATTTGCCCATGGGCCTGGGTCAGCAGGTCCCTGTGTGTGTGTGGGGGTGTGTGGGGGGGGGGCAGCTGCCATGGTGTCCCCTCCAGCAATGAAATCACCTCTGGGAACCATGCTTTCTGCGGCCACCTGGGAGTTATGAGTATTAGAGAGAGAGCTCCCCTGCGTACAGGTTCCAGCGTCGCCTGAATCAGGGGAACAGGTGGAAACGCGTAGTACAGCCCCCCTGCTAGCCAACTATGTGTCAGGGCATCCGTCCCCAGCGGTGCATCCGTCTCCCTTATCGAATGATACAGGGCGCAGTGCGTATTGTTACTGCAAGCGAACAGATCTACGTCTGCCCTCCCGTATCGTGCCCAGAGTTGGTCCACGATACGTGGGTTCAGCCGCCATTCCGAGGGGATGAGGGGCCCCCTTGAGAGGGCATCTGCCCCGTGATTTAGCTCGCCCGGGACATGGGTCGCCCTCAGCGACAAAATTCAGGAGCTGCACCACGTGAGCCGTTTCTTCGTCAACCTGAGGAGGGGTTTGGACCTTGTCCCGCCTTCTCTGTTGATATAGGAGACTGTATTCCTGTTGTCTTATTTTATCAGGACATGTTGCTATGCAACTAGCCCCTTCTTGTAAAAGTGCTTCAGAGACAAAAACACTGCTCTGAGTTCCAGTAAATTTATGTGGAGCTTGGCTTCCTGCTGGTTCCAGACCCCGTGGGTGTGCTGGTTTCTGCAGAGACCTCCCCACACAGTTTTTGAAGCATCTTTTGTGACCAGGACTTGGGACACTACCCTCCCCAACGTGACGCCTTTGATGAACACTGTAGAGACCTTCCATGGCTCCAGAGACTTCATGCACTCTGGGCCAATCAGTATCCCCCTTGTTCGCCGAAGGGGGGCAAGTTGCAATTGTTTGTTGATCCATATCTGTAGAGGGCGCATTTTTAATAAGGCCAGAGACACGAAGACGATAGATGCCACCAACAGGCCCAGGAGGCGCTGGCAAAGCTTGAGAGACACCATCTGACCTAGCTGAAAACATGCTAGGCAGAGGTGGAGGGATGAAACCCATGCCTCTGAGAGCCTTGCCCTGTACAGTATGAAGTTGAGCTGTACTCCCAGAAATACGGTAATCTGGGATGGGGTCAGATTGCTCTTTTCCAGGTTTATAACAAAACCCAGAGCTTCCAGGTTAGACATCACCCTCTCTGCATGCAGCTTCGCCTGGACTCTGCTGTGTCCAAGAATCAGCAAATCGTCAAGATAATTGAGAACTTTGAACTCCGCGTCCAGGCATTTCGTGAATGACCGTGGGCGGTTTTCAGGCCAAAAGACATTGCCAAAAACTCGAACGCAGTGCCCTTGAAGGCAAAGCGGATGTATTTCCTGTGGCAAGGCAGGATACTCGCATGGAAGAAGGCGTCCTTCAAATCCACCATGCAAAAATAGTCTCTTGGGCGAATCGAGTAGAGAACTTGTCTGAGTGTTGGCATCCTGAATTTGTACGTTTTTATTCTTTTGTTCAGACCCCGGAGGTCCAAGATAGGTCTCAGGCCCTGTTCCCATTTTGGGACCAGGAAGTACTTGCTGTAATGACCCTTTTTTACATCGTGAGCATGGACCACTCTGATCACCCCTTTCTGCATCATGGTGGAGATCTCGTCTCTTAGGACATGAGCATGGTCTAGGCTGATGGAAGACGACAGCACCCCCGTGAAGGGAGGTGGACGCTTGCAGAACTGCAGCCTGAGACGCAGGGTGACAGTGGACATGGCCCGCGTGCTTGGTTTGCATGCATTCCAGGTGCCAGCGTATGCGCTCAGTCTGGAAAGCATGTGTATCCTGTGATGTCTGTGTGTCAAGGGGAAGGGAGGGGGAAAAGTGGCCCCCTCCCGTTCACTCTTCAACAGACTTTCCTGTCCCTCTGCGATAGCCAGAGTGTCTGTTGTAAACAAACCTCTGGCCTCCTGCAAGGGCTCATTGTCTGCCCTGACTGTTTGTGTCTCATTAGGGTCGAGGTGGCCGTGTGTGAGTGCTGCCCCCCCCCTTATTGAAATGCTTTGCATTAAAAAGGTGCTATGTTGTTTGTTTGCTTTTTGAGTCGACACACAGGACACTATGTGTTTTCTGAGACTTTATTGCTGTGCTTAAAGAACAATTTGTCTTTTTTACACACACATTTGAGTGATTTTTTGTGCACACATGATTTACACCAGAAAAATGTGGCTTTTTACACACAGAGTCTGGTTTTAAAAGTTCGGCCTCCCCTTTGTCCACGTGGGTGGGAGCACCTGAAAAGTTGCAAAGCGGTCCTACATCAGGCCGACTTCTGTTTTCGGTCCTTGTTCGCTGAGGAGGACCTCGGTGGGCCCGCCTGTCGTGGAACAAATCTGTACCTTGTCCAGGCTTGGCCAGCTAGGGACGGCCCTGCGGCAGGCTTCGGCCGTTGCTCTCCGTCAGGCGAAGGACGTTTCTGTGGGGGACGGCATGTGGCCTAGTGGTATCGAGGTTGCGCGTCCCTGTGTCCATTAGCATCTCTGGGTTGCACAAAAAGCTTTCTGGGTATCCCTTCACGTAAGGCCTCCTCCTGTTTCCTTGTCTGTTTCAGCCTGCGCTGAATCCTTTCAAGAGCACTGCCGAAAAGCCCTGTGGGCTCAATGGGATGATGGAGGAACGGGTTCTGCTGGCCCTCTGGCAGGTCCATCAGCGTTAGCCACAAATGGCGCTGAGCGATGACAATCTCGGCCATACTCCTCCCCTGAGCGATGGCAACTGTCCCCATGAGGTGAAGAACAAGGTCTGTTGCCTTGCAGGCCTCCTCCAGAGTGTCGGCCAACTTCTTTTTGTTGGAGGTCTGCTGGAGCTCTCTAAGCTTCTTCGCCAAGTAGGCTTGCATCATAGCTGAAGCGTTCATGGCGTGAACCGCAAGGCCTTGTGCTCGGTAACACTTCTTGAGCTGCGAGGCCGACACGCGGCAGGCCTTGCTAGGCAGAGTTGGTTTGGAGCCCGAAGTCCCGGGGACTAAATGGGCCGCCAACGTGTCCTCCATCTGGGGGATGTTGGCCATACCAGCTGCCTCCATTCCGACAACATCCAGGAACTGGGAGAGAGGCAAAGTCATTGGAGCCTTGGGTTCAGCCCAGGTGCGAGTCAGCTCTGTCTGGAAGTCGGGAAAAATAGGCATCCTATGCCTCGTGGCCAACTGCTGCTTGGCAAACCAGAAGTTCCCCGCCAACCTCGTTACCTGTTGTCGAGGGGGGGGTTCGGGCCAATTAATCCGTAGCGCATCTGCTGCTTTGCGACACAGCTCGAACAGAGCAGGGACAGACACATCAGTCTCTGGTTGATCTGCCGCGGGGTTCTGGGAGAAGTCCTCGTCTTCTCCTTCGTCCTCGTTTTCAGCTTCATCATCAGTTAGCTCGCCTGAGGCTGTTAGCGAGAGCTCATCTGCTCGTAACAAGTCCCTCGTGTCGAACTCAGCGGTGGAGTCCCCGAGGGTGGCCACCATGTCCATGTTTCCTCCCCAGTTGGCTTGACCACTGTCCTCCAGTACAACAACCTTAAGATCCGTAGTGTGAGTGAGCGCTTCAGTGAGGAGCGGTTCCCGCGCCGTAGTGGAGCCGCCCATGGCTTTGACCACAAAGTCCATGCACCTCCGTCTCTCGGCCTCACGTAGCTGGTTGCAGTGAGGGCAGGACTCGGGGGAGTCCAAAGCTGTTTTTGCGTGTAGCATCCCTAAGCAGACGGGACAGGCCTCATGGGTGTCCGCCACTGAGAGGGAATAACCACATTTGTTCGGGCAGGCACGGGAGCCGGGGCTGCTGGCCTGCTATTCTTGTTGGAGTTCTTCGACTTCCTCTTGCTCTTCTCCGGAGCCATGGCTGAGAAGTGACGTCGAGTTGTAGCTAGTTAGCCGTCTGCTAACCGTGGTGAAGAAGTCCTCACGTTGAGCTGCTCTCGGTGGCTAGCCTGCTAGCATGTTAGCTACGCAGGTAGCGTGTGGCGCAGTTAACGTCTCGTAGCTGAGCTGCGAAAAGAGCAGAAGAAAAAACCTCGAAAGTTAAAGTTGACGACACTGGGTTAGCCTCCGCTAACCCAAGTGCTCACAGGAAAGTTCTCTGTAACGCTCAGGGAAGGGAACGAGCTCACCTCCAGTCGAGCGATCCAGTCACAGAGAGTCCTACGAAGTTCAGGTGTGAAGCGAGATGAAGGGCAAAAGAGGATTAAGGTGGGGTGTCAGCCCCTTTTATGCAAAGAGGACGAGTCCTCATTGCTGATGCTGACGCCCACCTGCCTTAAAAGGTGTGATTGTATTACTTCAGGTGAACCGCGCGATGGCGCAATTCCCATAGTCATATGTTGCACTGAGTGGACTGACTGATAAGGGAACCAGGCAAGCGTCAGGTTAGTCTGACAGACATTGGCAGGAATATGCAGAACTGTCAAGCGAGTAGCAACAAGGTAGAACTGGCAGACAGAGAACAGGATCCAGCGATTCACAGGAAACTGTGGGCACAAGATCACAAGGTAAGCATTCTATCAGATAAATACTTTCTGGCTGAAGACATAAATACTGATTGAGGCACAATGCTCCAGCGTTGGATCTCACTGGACTGCAGTCTTAAGTAGAGGTGTTCTTCATCAGATGGATGGCCGTCAGCTGGTGTCAATTGGCGGCCATCTTGGAGAGGGCTGCAGACAGTGAGACTCCTACACTGACAGCATTTGGAATTTAACTCAGGAGCTTTGGATTAGTTTCGATCACTGCTGAGATGTTTTTTTTTTGTTTGTTTTTTTTCTTTATTTTCTTTATGGGATTTGTGATCAAATAAATTATCCATCCATCCATCCATCCATTTTTTTCCGCTTATCCGGGGTCGGGTCGCGGGGGTAGCAGCCTAAGTAGGGAGGCCCAGACTTCCCTCTCCCCAGCCACTTGGAGCAGCTCCTCTGGGGGAATCCCAAGGCGTTCCCAGGCCAGCCGAGAAACATAGTCCCTCCAGCGTGTCCTGGGTCTTCCTCTGGGTCTCCTCCCGGTGGGACATGCCCGGAACACCTCACCAGGGAGGCGTCCAGGAGGCATCCTAACCAGATGCCCGAGCCACCTCAACTGGCTCCTCTCGATGTGGAGAAGCAGCGGCTCTACTCCGAGTCCCTCCCGGATGACTGAGCTTCTCACCCTATCTCTAAGGGAGAGTCCAGACACCCTGCGGAGAAAACTCATTTCAGCCGCTTGTATCCGAGATCTCGTTCTTTCGGTCATAACCCAAAGCTCATGACCATAGATGAGGGTGGGAACATAGATCGATCGGTAAATTGAGAGCTTTGCCTTTTGACTCAGCTCTCTCTTCACCACGACAGACCGGTACAGCGCCAAAGTCTGGTAATAAATAAATTATTTGGACATTATTTTTAAAAGACACACACCTCTCTATAAAAGTTCTCCTAACCACCATTGCATATTACAGCAGAAACCAAATATTGTGGTAAAAACAACTACCTGCAGAGTTTAGAGATTTGACTGTTTCAAGAAAGTAACAAAAATAAATCAATAAATCAGCTGAACATTAGGTCATCAGGAGTCCAGAGGCCTCCATATTCTCAAATGGAAGTGCCGGTCAAACTGAGCAATCGAGAAATGGGTTTTGTGTAGAAGGTTTCCAAAAACTCAGTGGTCTGAGCATTGGAGATACTGTGTGAAGATATGACTAAAATCCAGAAGGACAACCAGAGCTGCAGACCCACACCCATCTGGACTTTCTGACAAAGTGGCTTGAGAGAAACCTCTCCTCAGTGAAAAACACTTGAAAGCCTGTTTAGCATTTACACAAAAGCATCTGAAGAAGTCTCATGATAAAACTTTTATTAGAACA
>JBBPBX010022742.1:5342-16316 GCA_038048925.1 Garcialebias charrua
TATATATATGTATATATATAATATATGTATGTATGTGTATGTATGTCAAAAGTTACAGAGTAAATGGGGAAATCTAATTAATTAGTTACATTTGTCTTTAAAATATTAATTTCCATTAAAAAATTGTAATAGCACCACTAGCGCCTTTAAAATATTAAATTCCATTAATTGTTTTTAGAATAGCGCCACTAGTGCCTTTAAAATATTAATTTCCATTCATTTTGTTGTTGTTGCGTGTTTTAATAGCGCCACTAGTGCCCCCTTAATAGCGCCACTAGCGCCCCCTTCATTTCCGGATTGCAATAACCACTTCCGGGACTGACACCGGTCCGTGCTGCATTCTGCAGCGAGGGGTTACTCATTGCTTTACATCATGCTTTACTTCCTGCTTTACTTCCTGCTTTACTTCAGGCTTTATTTCCTGCTTTACCTCCTGCTTCACTTCCTGCTTTACTTCCTGCTTTACCTCCTGCTTTACTTCCTGCTTTACTTCCTGCTTTACTTCCTGCTTTACTTCATGCTTTACTTCCTGCTTTACTTCCTGCTTTACCTCCTGCTTTACTTCCTGCTTTACCTCCTGCTTTACTTCCTGCTTTACTTCCTGCTTTACCTCCTGCTTTACTTCCTGCTTTACTTCAGACTTTACTTCCTGCTTTACTTCCTGCTTTACTTCAGGCTTAACTTCCTGCTTTACTTCCTAATTTACATCATGCTTTACTTCCTGCTTTACTTCAGGATTTACTTCCTGCTTTACTTCCTGCTTTACATCATGCTTTACTTCCTGCTTTACTTCCTGCTTTAATTCTGGCTTTACTTCCTGCATTACTTCCTGTTTTACTTCAGACTTTACTTCCTGCTTTACTTCCTGCTTTATTTGAGGCTTTACTTCCTGCTTTACCTCCTGCTTTACTTCCTGCTTTACCTCCTGCTTTACTTCCTGCTTTACTCCCTTCTTTACCTCCTGCTTTACTTCCTGCTTTACCTCCTGCTTTACTTCCTGCTTTACATCAGACTTTACTTTCTGCGTTACTTCAGGCTTTACTTCCTACTTTACTTCCTGATTTAATCATGCTTTACTTCCTGCTTTACCTCCTGCTTTAATTCCTGCTTTACTTCCTGCTTTACTTCCTGCTTTACTTCCTGCTTTACTTCAGGCTTTACTTCCTGCTTTACCTCCTGCTTTACTTCCTGCTTTACCTCCTGCTTTACTTCCTGCTTTACATCAGACTTTACTTTCTGCGTTACTTCAGGCTTTACTTCCTACTTTACTTCCTGGTTTAATCATGCTTTACTTCCTGCTTTACTTCAGGATTTACTTCCTGCTTTACCTCCTGCTTTAATTCCTACTTTACTTCCTGCTTTACTTCCTGCTTTACTTCCTGCTTTACTTCAGGCTTTACTTCCTGCTTTACCTCCTGCTTTACTTCCTGCTTTACCTCCTGCTTTACTTCCTGCTTTACTTCCTGCTTTACCTCCTGCTTTACTTCCTGCTTTACCTCCTGCTTTACTACCTGCTTTACTTCCTGCTTTACTTCAGACTTTACTTTCTGCGTTACTTCAGGCTTTACTTCCTGCTTTACTTCCTGATTTAATCATGCTTTACTTCCTGCTTTACTTCAGGCTTTACTTCCTGCTTTACCTCCTGCTTTAATTCCTGCTTTACTTCCTGCTTTACTTCCTGCTTTACTTCAGGCTTTACTTCCTGCTTTACCTCCTGCTTTACTTCCTGCTTTACCTCCTGCTTTACTTCCTGCTTTACCTCCTGCTTTACTTCCTGCTTTACTTCAGACTTTACTTCCTGCTTTACTTCCTGCTTTACTTCAGGCTTTACTTCCTGCTTTACTTCCTGATTTACATCATGCTTTACTTCCTGCTTTATTTCAGGATTTTCTTCCTGCTTTACTTCCTGCTTTACATCATGCTTTACTTCCTGCTTTACTTCATGTTTTACTTCCTGCTTTACTTCCTGCTTTACATCATGCTTTACTTCAGACTTTACTTCCTGCTTTACTTCCTGCTTTACTTCAGGCTTTACTTTCTGCTTTACCTCCTGCTTTACTTCCTGCTTTACCTCCTGCTTTACTTCCTGCTTTACCTCCTGCTTTACTTCCTGCTTTACCTCCTGCTTTACTTCCTGCTTTACTTCAGACTTTACTTTCTGCGTTACTTCAGGCTTTACTTCCTGCTTTACTTCCTGATTTACATCATGCCATACTTCCTGCTTTACTTCAGGATTTAATTCCTGCTTTACATCATGCTTTACTTCCTGCTTTACTTCCTGCTTTACATCATGCTTTACTTCCTTCTTTACATCATGCTTTACATCATGCTTTACTTCATTCTTTACTTCCTGCTTTACATCATGCTTTACTTCCTTCTTTACATCATGCTTTACTTCCTGCTTTACTTCCTGCTTTACTTCCGGATTTACTTCCTGCTTTACTTCCTGCTTTACTTCAGACTTTACTTCCTGCTTTACTTCCTGCTTTACTTCAGGCTTTACTTCCTGCTTTACCTCCTGCTTTACTTCCTGCTTTACCTCCTGCTTTACTTCCTGCTTTACTTCCTTCTTTACCTCCTGCTTTACTTCCTGCTTTACCTCCTGCTTTACTTCCTGCTTTACATCAGACTTTACTTTCTGTGTTACTTCAGGCTTTACTTCCTGCTTTAATTCCTGCTTTACTTCCTGCTTTACTTCCTGCTTTACTTCAGGCTTTACTTCCTGCTTTACCTCCTGCTTTACTTCCTGCTTTACATCCTCTTTACTTCCTGCTTTACATCAGACTTTACTTTCTGCGTTACTTCAGGCTTTACTTCCTACTTTACTTCCGGATTTAATCATGCTTTACTTCTTGCTTTACTTCAGGATTTACTTCCTGCTTTACCTCCTGCTTTAATTCCTACTTTACTTCCTGCTTTACTTCCTGCTTTACTTCAGGCTTTACTTCCTGCTTTACCTCCTGCTTTACTTCCTGCTTTACCTCCTACTTTACTTCCTGCTTTACTTCCTGCTTTACCTCCTGCTTTACTTCCTGCTTTACCTCCTGCTTTACTTCCTGCTTTACTTCCTGCTTTACTACAGACTTTACTTTCTGCGTTACTTCAGGCTTTACTTCCTGCTTTACTTCCTGATTAAATCATGCTTTACTTCCTGCTTTACTTCAGGCTTTACTTCCTGCTTTACCTCCTGCTTTAATTCCTGCTTTACTTCCTGCTTTACTTCAGGCTTTACTTCCTGCTTTACTTCCTGCTTTACTTCAGGCTTTACTTCCTGCTTTACCTCCTGCTTTACTTCCTGCTTTACCTCCTGCTTTACTTCCTGCTTTACTTCAGACTTTACTTCCTGCTTTACTTCCTGCTTTACTTCAGGCTTTACTTCCTGCTTTACTTCCTGATTTACATCATGCTTTACTTCCTGCTTTATTTCAGGATTTACTTCCTGCTTTACTTCCTGCTTTACATCATGCTTTACTTCCTGCTTTACTTCCTGTTTTACTTCCTGCTTTACTTCCTGCTTTACTTCTGGCTTTACTTCCTGCTTTACATCCTGCTTTACTTCAGACTTTACTTCCTGCTTTACTTCCTGCTTTACTTCAGGCTTTACTTCCTGCTTTACCTCCTGCTTTACTTCCTGCTTTACCTCCTGCTTTACTTCCTGCTTTACTTCCTGCTTTACCTCCTGCTTTACTTCCTGCTTTACCTCCTGCTTTACTTCCTGCTTTACTTCAGACTTTACTTTCTGCGTTACTTCAGGCTTTACTTCCTGCTTTACTTCCTGATTTACATCATGCCTTACTTCCTGCTTTACTTCAGGATTTAATTCCTGCTTTACATCATGCTTTACTTCCTGCTTTACTTCCTGCTTTACTTCCTGCTTTACATCATGCTTTACTTCCTGCTTTACATCATGCTTTACATCATGCTTTACTTCATTCTTTACTTCCTGCTTTACATCATGCTTTACTTCCTTCTTTACATCATGCTTTACATAATGCTTTACTTCCTGCTTTACTTCCTGCTTTACATCATGCTTTACTTCCTTCTTTACATCATGCTTTACATCGTACTTTACCTCCTTCTTTTCTTCCTGCTTTACTTTAGGCTGTACTTCCTGCTTTACCTCCTGCTTTACATCATGCTTTACTTCCTGCTTTACTTCCTGCTTTACTTCAGGCTTTACTTCAGGCTTTACCTCCTGCTTTACTTCCTGCTTTACTTCAGGCTTTACTTCCTGCTTTACATCATGCTTTACTTCCTTTTTTACATCATGCTTTACATCATGCTTTACATCATGCTTTACCTCCTTCTTTTCTTCCTGCTTTACTTCTGGCTGTACTTCCTGCTTTACCTCCTGTTTTACTTCCTGCTTTACTTCAGGCTTTACTTCCTGCTTTACCTCCTGCTTTACTTCCTGCTTTACTTCAGGCTTTACTTCCTGATTTAATTCCTGATTTACATCATGCTTTACTTCCTGATTTACATCATGCTTTACTTCCTGATTTACTTCAGGCTTTACTTCCTGCTTTACATCATGCTTTACTTCCTGCTTTACTTCAGGCTTTACTTCCTGCTTTACTTCCTGCTTTACATCATGCTTTACTTCCTGCTTTACTTCAGGCTTTACTTCCTGCTTTAATTCCTGCTTTACATCATGCTTTACTTCCTGCTTTACATTATGCTTTACTTCCTGCTTTACATTATGCTTTACTTCCTTCTTTACATCATGCTTTACATCCTGATTTACCTCATTCTTTACTTCCTACTTTACTTCCTGCTTTACTTCATGCTTTACTTCCTGCTTTACCTCCTGTTTTACCTCCTGCTTTACTTCCTGTTTTACTTCAGGCTTTACTTCCTGCTTTACTTCCTGCTTTACTTCCTGCTTTACATCATGCTTTACTTCCTAAATTACTTCAGGCATTACTTCCTGCTTTACTTCCTGCTTTACATCATGCTTTACTTCCTGCTTTACTTCCTGCTTTACCTCCTGCTTTACCTCCTGCTTTACTTTCTGCTTTACATCATGCTTTACTTCCTTCTTTACATCCTGCTTTACTTCCTGCTTTACTTCCTGCTTTACATCATGCTTTACTTCCTGCTTTACTTCCTGCTTTACATCATGCTTTACTTCCTGCTTTACATTATGCTTTACTTCCTTCTTTACATCATGCTTTACATCCTGATTTACCTCATGCTTTACTTCCTGCTTTACTTCCTGCTTTACTTCCTGCTTTACTTCCTGCTTTACATCATGCTTTACATCATGCTTTACTTCCTGCTTTACCTCCTGCTTTACCTCATGCTTTACTTCCTGCTTTACATCATGCTTTACTTTCTTCTTTACAACCTGCTTTACCTCATGCTTTACTTCCTGTTTTACTTCAGGCTTTACTTCCTGCTTTACTTCAGGTTTTACTTCCTGCTTTACCTCCTGCTTTACTTCCTGCTTTACTTCAGGCTTTACTTCCTGCTTTACCTCCTGCTTTACTTCCTGCTTTACCTCCTGCTTTACTTCCTGCTTTACCTCCTGCTTTACTTCCTGCTTTACCTCCTGCTTTACTTCCTGCTTTACTTCCTGCTTTACTTCAGACTTTACTTTCTGCGTTACTTCAGGCTTTACTTCCTGCTTTACTTACTGATTTAATCATGCTTTACTTCCTGCTTTACTTCCTGCTTTACTTCCTGCTTTACTTCAGGCTTTACTTCCTGCTTTACCTCCTGCTTTACTTCCTGCTTTACCTCCTGCTTTACTTCCTGCTTTACCTCCTGCTTTACTTCCTGCTTTACTTCAGGCTTTACTTCCTGCTTTACTTCCTGATTTACATCATGCTTTACTTCCTGCTTTATTTCAGGATTTACTTCCTGCTTTACTTCCTGCTTTACATCATGCTTTACTTCCTGCTTTACTTCCTGCTTTACTTCCTGCTTTACTTCCTGCTTTACTTCCTGCTTTACTTCCTGCTTTACTTCAGACTTTACTTCCTGGCTTTACTTCCTGCTTTACCTCCTGCTTTACTTCCTGCTTTACCTCCTGCTTTACTTCCTGCTTTACCTCCTGCTTTACTTCCTGCTTTACTTCCTGCTTTACCTCCTGCTTTACTTCCTGCTTTACTTCAGACTTTACTTTCTGCATTACTTCAGGCTTTACTTCCTGCTTTACTTCCTGATTTACATCATGCCTTACTTCCTGCTTTACTTCAGGATTTAATTCCTGCTTTACATAATGCTTTACTTCCTGCTTTACTTCAGGATTTACTTCCTGCTTTACTTCCTTCTTTACATCATGCTTTACATCATGCTTTACTTCATTCTTTACTTCCTGCTTTACATCATGCTTTACTTCCTTCTTTACATCATACTTTACATAATGCTTTACTTCCTGCTTTACTTCCTACTTTACATCATGCTTTACTTCCTTCTTTACATCGTGCTTTACCTCCTTCTTTTCTTCCTGCTTTACTTTAGGCTGTACTTCCTGCTTTACCTCCTGCTTTAATCATGCTTTACTTCCTGCTTTACTTCCTGCTTTACTTCAGGCTTTACTTCAGGCTTTACCTCCTGCTTTACTTCCTGCTTTACTCCTGCTTTACATCATGCTTTACTTCCTGCTTTACTTCCTGTTTTACTTCCTGCTTTACTTCCTGCTTTACTTCCTGCTTTACTTCCTGCTTTACTTCAGACTTTACTTCCTGCTTTACTTCCTGCTTTACTTCAGGCTTTACTTTCTACTTTACCTCCTGCTTTACTTCCTGCTTTACCTCCTTCTTTACTTCCTGCTTTACCTCCTGCTTTACTTCCTGCTTTACCTCCTGCTTTACTTCCTGCTTTACTTCAGACTTTACTTTCTGCGTTACTTCAGGCTTTACTTCCTGCTTTACTTCCTGATTTACCTCATGCTTTACTTCCTGCTTTACCTCATGCTTTACTTCCTGCTTTACTTCCTGCTTTACTTCCTGCTTTACATCATGCTTTACATCATGCTTTACTTCCTGCTTTACCTCCTGCTTTACATCCTGCTTTACTTCCTGCTTTACATCATGCTTTACTTTCTTCTTTACAACCTGCTTTACCTCATGCTTTACTTCCTGTTTTACTTCAGGCTTTACTTCCTGCTTTACTTCAGGTTTTACTTCCTGCTTTACCTCCTGCTTTACTTCCTGCTTTACTTCCTGCTTTACTTCAGGCTTTACTTCCTGCTTTACCTCCTGCTTTACTTCCTGCTTTACCTCCTGCTTTACTTCCTGCTTTACCTCCTGCTTTACTTCCTGCTTTACCTCCTGCTTTACTTCCTGCTTTACTTCCTGCTTTACTTCAGACTTTACTTTCTGCGTTACTTCAGGCTTTACTTCCTGCTTTACTTACTGATTTAATCATGCTTTACTTCCTGCTTTACTTCCTGCTTTACTTCCTGCTTTACTTCAGGCTTTACTTCCTGCTTTACCTCCTGCTTTACTTCCTGCTTTACCTCCTGCTTTACTTCCTGCTTTACCTCCTGCTTTACTTCCTGCTTTACTTCCTGCTTTACTTCAGGCTTTACTTCCTGCTTTACTTCCTGATTTACATCATGCTTTACTTCCTGCTTTATTTCAGGATTTACTTCCTGCTTTACTTCCTGCTTTACATCATGCTTTACTTCCTGCTTTACTTCCTGCTTTACTTCCTGTTTTACTTCCTGCTTTACTTCCTGCTTTACTTCCGGCTTTACTTCCTTTTTTACTTCCTGTTTTACTTCCTGCTTTACTTCCTGCTTTACTTCCGGCTTTACTTCCTGCTTTACTTCCTGCTTTACTTCAGACTTTACTTCCTACTTTACATCATGCTTTACTTCCTTCTTTACATCGTGCTTTACCTCCTTCTTTTCTTCCTGCTTTACTTTAGGCTGTACTTCCTGCTTTACCTCCTGCTTTAATCATGCTTTACTTCCTGCTTTACTTCCTGCTTTACTTCAGGCTTTACTTCAGGCTTTACCTCCTGCTTTACTTCCTGCTTTACTCCTGCTTTACATCATGCTTTACTTCCTGCTTTACTTCCTGTTTTACTTCCTGCTTTACTTCCTGCTTTACTTCCTGCTTTACTTCCTGCTTTACTTCAGACTTTACTTCCTGCTTTACTTCCTGCTTTACTTCAGGCTTTACTTTCTGCTTTACCTCCTGCTTTACTTCCTGCTTTACCTCCTTCTTTACTTCCTGCTTTACCTCCTGCTTTACTTCCTGCTTTACCTCCTGCTTTACTTCCTGCTTTACTTCAGACTTTACTTTCTGCGTTACTTCAGGCTTTACTTCCTGCTTTACTTCCTGATTTACCTCATGCTTTACTTCCTGCTTTACCTCATGCTTTACTTCCTGCTTTACTTCCTGCTTTACTTCCTGCTTTACATCATGCTTTACATCATGCTTTACTTCCTGCTTTACCTCCTGCTTTACATCCTGCTTTACTTCCTGCTTTACATCATGCTTTACTTTCTTCTTTACAACCTGCTTTACCTCATGCTTTACTTCCTGTTTTACTTCAGGCTTTACTTCCTGCTTTACTTCAGGTTTTACTTCCTGCTTTACCTCCTGCTTTACTTCCTGCTTTACTTCCTGCTTTACTTCAGGCTTTACTTCCTGCTTTACCTCCTGCTTTACTTCCTGCTTTACCTCCTGCTTTACTTCCTGCTTTACCTCCTGCTTTACTTCCTGCTTTACCTCCTGCTTTACTTCCTGCTTTACTTCCTGCTTTACTTCAGACTTTACTTTCTGCGTTACTTCAGGCTTTACTTCCTGCTTTACTTACTGATTTAATCATGCTTTACTTCCTGCTTTACTTCCTGCTTTACTTCCTGCTTTACTTCAGGCTTTACTTCCTGCTTTACCTCCTGCTTTACTTCCTGCTTTACCTCCTGCTTTACTTCCTGCTTTACCTCCTGCTTTACTTCCTGCTTTACTTCCTGCTTTACTTCAGGCTTTACTTCCTGCTTTACTTCCTGATTTACATCATGCTTTACTTCCTGCTTTATTTCAGGATTTACTTCCTGCTTTACTTCCTGCTTTACATCATGCTTTACTTCCTGCTTTACTTCCTGCTTTACTTCCTGTTTTACTTCCTGCTTTACTTCCTGCTTTACTTCCGGCTTTACTTCCTGCTTTACTTCCTGTTTTACTTCCTGCTTTACTTCCTGCTTTACTTCCGGCTTTACTTCCTGCTTTACTTCCTGCTTTACTTCAGACTTTACTTCCTACTTTACATCATGCTTTACTTCCTTCTTTACATCGTGCTTTACCTCCTTCTTTTCTTCCTGCTTTACTTTAGGCTGTACTTCCTGCTTTACCTCCTGCTTTAATCATGCTTTACTTCCTGCTTTACTTCCTGCTTTACTTCAGGCTTTACTTCAGGCTTTACCTCCTGCTTTACTTCCTGCTTTACTCCTGCTTTACATCATGCTTTACTTCCTGCTTTACTTCCTGTTTTACTTCCTGCTTTACTTCCTGCTTTACTTCCTGCTTTACTTCCTGCTTTACTTCAGACTTTACTTCCTGCTTTACTTCCTGCTTTACTTCAGGCTTTACTTTCTGCTTTACCTCCTGCTTTACTTCCTGCTTTACCTCCTTCTTTACTTCCTGCTTTACCTCCTGCTTTACTTCCTGCTTTACCTCCTGCTTTACTTCCTGCTTTACTTCAGACTTTACTTTCTGCGTTACTTCAGGCTTTACTTCCTGCTTTACTTCCTGATTTACCTCATGCTTTACTTCCTGCTTTACCTCATGCTTTACTTCCTGCTTTACTTCCTGCTTTACTTCCTGCTTTACATCATGCTTTACATCATGCTTTACTTCCTGCTTTACCTCCTGCTTTACATCCTGCTTTACTTCCTGCTTTACATCATGCTTTACTTTCTTCTTTACAACCTGCTTTACCTCATGCTTTACTTCCTGTTTTACTTCAGGCTTTACTTCCTGCTTTACTTCAGGTTTTACTTCCTGCTTTACCTCCTGCTTTACTTCCTGCTTTACTTCCTGCTTTACTTCAGGCTTTACTTCCTGCTTTACCTCCTGCTTTACTTCCTGCTTTACCTCCTGCTTTACTTCCTGCTTTACCTCCTGCTTTACTTCCTGCTTTACCTCCTGCTTTACTTCCTGCTTTACTTCCTGCTTTACTTCAGACTTTACTTTCTGCGTTACTTCAGGCTTTACTTCCTGCTTTACTTACTGATTTAATCATGCTTTACTTCCTGCTTTACTTCCTGCTTTACTTCCTGCTTTACTTCAGGCTTTACTTCCTGCTTTACCTCCTGCTTTACTTCCTGCTTTACCTCCTGCTTTACTTCCTGCTTTACCTCCTGCTTTACTTCCTGCTTTACTTCCTGCTTTACTTCAGGCTTTACTTCCTGCTTTACTTCCTGATTTACATCATGCTTTACTTCCTGCTTTATTTCAGGATTTACTTCCTGCTTTACTTCCTGCTTTACATCATGCTTTACTTCCTGCTTTACTTCCTGCTTTACTTCCTGTTTTACTTCCTGCTTTACTTCCTGCTTTACTTCCTGCTTTACTTCCTGCTTTACTTCCTGTTTTACTTCCTGCTTTACTTCCTGCTTTACTTCCGGCTTTACTTCCTGCTTTACTTCCTGCTTTACTTCAGACTTTACTTCCTGCTTTACTTCAGGCTTTACCTCCTGCTTTACTTCCTGCTTTACCTCCTGCTTTACTTCCTGCTTTACCTCCTGCTTTACTTCCTGCTTTACTTCCTGCTTTACCTCCTGCTTTACTTCCTGCTTTACTTCAGACTTTACTTTCTGCGTTACTTCAGGCTTTACTTCCTGCTTTACTTCCTGATTTACATCATGCCTTACGTCCTGCTTTACTTCAGGATTTAATTCCTGCTTTACATCATGCTTTACTTCCTGCTTTACTTCAGGATTTACTTCCTGCTTTACTTCCTTCTTTACATCATGCTTTACTTCATTCATTACTTCCTGCTTTACATCATGCTTTA
>JBBPBX010022742.1:16806-29690 GCA_038048925.1 Garcialebias charrua
CTTCCTGATTTACATCATGCTTTACTTCCTGCTTTATTTCAGGATTTACTTCCTGCTTTACTTCCTGCTTTACATCATGCTTTACTTCCTGCTTTACTTCCTGCTTTACTTCCTGTTTTACTTCCTGCTTTACTTCCTGCTTTACTTCTGGCTTTACTTCCTGCTTTACATCCTGCTTTACTTCAGACCATACTTCCTGCTTTACTTCAGGCTTTACTTCCTGCTTTACCTCCTGCTTTACTTCCTGCTTTACCTCCTGCTTTACTTCCTGCTTTACCTCCTGCTTTACTTCCTGCTTTACTTCAGACTTTACTTTCTGCGTTACTTCAGGCTTTACTTCCTGCTTTACTTCCTGATTTACATCATGCCTTACTTCCTACTTTTCTTCAGGATTTAATTCCTGCTTTACATCATGCTTTACTTCCTGCTTTACTTCAGGATTTACTTCCTGCTTTACTTCCTGCTTTACATCATGCTTTACTTCCTTCTTTACATCATGCTTTACATCATGCTTTACTTCCTTCTTTACATCATGCTTTACATCATGCTTTACTTCATTCTTTACTTCCTGCTTTACATCATGCTTTACTTCCTTCTTTACATCATGCTTTACATAATGCTTTACTTCCTGCTTTACATCATGCTTTACTTCCTTCTTTACATCATGCTTTACATCGTGCTTTACCTCCTTCTTTTCTTCCTGCTCTACTTTAGGCTGTACTTCCTGCTTTACTTCCTGCTTTACATCATGCTTTACTTCCTGCTTTACTTCAGGCTTTACTTCAGGCTTTACCTCCTGCTTTACTTCCTGCTTTACTTCAGGCTTTACTTCCTGCTTTACTTCCTTTTTTACATCATGCTTTACATCCTGATTTACATCATGCTTTACTTCCTGATTTACTTCAGGCTTTACTTCCTGCTTTACATCATGCTTTACTTCCTGCTTTACTTCAGGCTTTACTTCCTGCTTTACTTCCTACTTTACATCATGCTTTACATCCTGATTTACCTCATTCTTTACTTCCTACTTTACTTCCTGCTTTACTTCATGCTTTACTTTCTGCTTTACCTCCTGTTTTACCTCCTGCTTTACTTCCTGTTTTACTTCAGGCTTTACTTCCTGCTTTACTTCCTGCTTTACATCATGCTTTACTTCCTAAATTACTTCAGGCAATACTTCCTGCTTTACTTCCTGCTTTACATCATGCTTTACTTCCTGCTTTACTTCCTGCTTTACCTCCTGCTTTACCTCATGCTTTACTTCCTGCTTTACATCATGCTTTACTTCCTTCTTTACATCCTGCTTTACTTCCTGCTTTACTTCCTGCTTTACATCATGCTTTACTTCCTGCTTTACTTCAGGCTGTACTTCCTGCTTTAATTCCTGCTTTACATCATGCTTTACTTCCTGCTTTACATTATGCTTTACTTCCTTCTTTACATCATGCTTTAAATCCTGATTTACTCATGCTTTACTTCCTGCTTTACTTCCTGCTTTACTTCAGGCTTTACTTCCTGCTTTACTTCCTGCTTTACATCATGCTTTACATCATGCTTTACTTCCTGCTTTACTTCCTGCTTTACCTCCTGCTTTACCTCCTGCTTTACTTCCTGCTTTACATCATGCTTTACTTTCTTCTTTACAACCTGCTTTACCTCATGCTTTACTTCCTGTTTTACTTCAGGCTTTACTTCCTGCTTTACTTCAGGTTTTACTTCCTGCTTTACCTCCTGCTTTACTTCCTGCTTTACTTCCTGCTTTACTTCAGGCTTTACTTCCTGCTTTACCTCCTGCTTTACTTCCTGCTTTACCTCCTGCTTTACTCCTGCTTTACTTCCTGCTTTACCTCCTGCTTTACTTCCTGCTTTACCTCCTGCTTTACTTCCTGCTTTACTTCCTGCTTTACTTCAGACTTTACTTTCTGCGTTACTTCAGGCTTTACTTCCTGCTTTACTTACTGATTTAATCATGCTTTACTTCCTGCTTTACTTCCTGCTTTACTTCCTGCTTTACTTCAGGCTTTACTTCCTGCTTTACCTCCTGCTTTACTTCCTGCTTTACCTCCTGCTTTACTTCCTGCTTTACCTCCTGCTTTACTTCCTGCTTTACTTCAGCTTTACTTCCTGCTTTACTTCCTGCTTTACTTCCTGATTTACATCATGCTTTACTTCCTGCTTTATTTCAGGATTTACTTCCTGCTTTACTTCCTGCTTTACATCATGCTTTACTTCCTGCTTTACTTCCTGCTTTACTTCCTGTTTTACTTCCTGCTTTACTTCCTGCTTTACTTCCTGCTTTACTTCCTGCTTTACTTCCTGTCTTTACTTCCTGCTTTACTTCCTGCTTTACTTCAGGCTTTACTTCCTGCTTTACTTCCTGCTTTACTTCCTGCTTTACTTCCTGCTTTACTTCCTGCTTTACTTCCTGCTTTACCTCCTGCTTTACTTCCTGCTTTACTTCCTGCTTTACCTCCTGCTTTACTTCCTGCTTTACTTCAGACTTTACTTTCTGCGTTACTTCAGGCTTTACTTCCTGCTTTACTTCCTGATTTACATCATGCCTTACTTCCTGCTTTACTTCAGGATTTAATTCCTGCTTTACATCATGCTTTACTTCCTGCTTTTCTTCAGGATTTACTTCCTGCTTTACTTCCTGCTTTACTTCCTTCTTTACATCATGCTTTACGTCATTCTTTACTTCCTGCTTTACATCATGCTTTACTTCCTTCTTTACATCATGCTTTACATAATGCTTTACTTTCTGCTTTACTTCCTGCTTTACATCATGCTTTACTTCCTTCTTTACATCGTGCTTTACCTCCTTCTTTTCTTCCTGCTTTACTTTAGGCTATACTTCATGCTTTACCTCCTGCTTTACATCATGCTTTACTTCCTGCTTTACTTCAGGCTTTACTTCCTGCTTTACATCATGCTTTACTTCCTTCTTTACATCATGCTTTACATAATGCTTTACTTCCTGCTTTACTTCCTGCTTTACATCATGCTTTACTTCCTTCTTTACATCATGCTTTACATCCTGATTTAACCTCATTCTTTACTTCCTACTTTACTTCCTGTTTTACTTCAGGCTTTTCTTCCTGCTTTACTTCCTGCTTTACTTCCTGCTTTACATCATGCTTTACTTCCTAAATTACTTCAGGCATTACTTCCTGCTTTACTTCCTACTTTACATCATGCTTTACTTCCTGCTTTACTTCCTGCTTTACATCATGCTTTACTTCCTTCTTTACATCCTGCTTTACTTCCTGCTTTACTTCCTGCTTTACATCATGCTTTACTTCCTGCTTTACTTCAGGTTTTACTTCCTGCTTTAATTCCTGCTTTACATCATGCTTTACTTCCTACTTTACATTATGCTTTACTTCCTTCTTTACATCATGCTTTACATCCTGATTTACCTCATGCTTTACTTCAGGCTTTACTTCCTGCTTTACTTCCTGCTTTACATCATGCTTTACTTCCTAATTTACTTCAGGCTTTACTTCCTGCTTTACTTCCTGCTTTACATCATGCTTTACTTCCTGCTTTACTTCCTGCTTTACCTCCTGCTTTACCTCACGCTTTACTTCCTGCTTTACATCATGCTTTACTTTCTTCTTTACAACCTGCTTTACCTCATGCTTTACTTCCTGTTTTACTTCAGGCTTTACTTCCTGCTTTACTTCAGGTTTTACTTCCTGCTTTACCTCCTGTTTTACCTCCTGCTTTACTTCCTGCTTTACTTCAGGCTTTACTTCCTGCTTTACTTCCTGATTTACATCATGCTTTACTTCCTGCTTTACTTCAGGCTTTACTTCCTGTTTTACATCATGCTTTACTTCCTGCTTTACTTCAGGCTTTACTTCCTGTTTTACTTCCAGCTTTACATCATGCTTTACTTCCTTCTTTACATCATGCTTTACATCCTGCTTTACCTCATGCTTTACTTCCTGCTTCACTTCAGGCTTTATTTCCTGCTTTACTTCAGGCTTTACCTCAGGCTTTACTTCTTGCTTTACCTCCTGCTTTACTTCCTGCTTTACATCATGCTTTACTTCCTGCTTTACATCATGCTTTACTTCCTGCTTTACTTCCTGCTTTACCTCCTGCTTTACCTCATGCTTTACTTCCTGCTTTACATCATGCTTTACTTTCTTCTTTACAACCTGCTTTACCTCATGCTTTACTTCCTGTTTTACTTCAGGCTTTACTTCCTGCTTTACTTCAGGTTTTACTTCCTGCTTTACCTCCTGTTTTACCTCCTGCTTTACTTCCTGCTTTACTTCAGGCTTTACTTCCTGCTTTACTTCCTGATTTACATCATGCTTTACTTCCTGCTTTACTTCAGGCTTTACTTCCTGTTTTACATAATGCTTTACTTCCTGCTTTACTTCCTGCTTTACCTCCTGTTTTACCTCCTGCTTTACTTCCTGCTTTACTTCAGGCTTTACTTCCTGCTTTACTTCCTGATTTACATCATGCTTTACTTCCTGCTTTACTTCAGGCTTTACTTCCTGTTTTACATCATGCTTTACTTCCTGCTTTACTTCAGGCTTTACTTCCTGTTTTACTTCCAGCTTTACATCATGCTTTACTTCCTTCTTTACATCATGCTTTACATCCTGCTTTATCTCATGCTTTACTTCTTGCTTCACTTCAGGCTTTATTTCCTGCTTTACTTCAGGCTTTACTTCTTGCTTTACCTCCTGCTTTACTTCCTGCTTTACATCATGCTTTACTTCCTACTTTACCTCCTGTTTTACTTCCTGCCTTACCTCAGGCTTTACTTCCTGCTTTAACTCCTGCTTTACTTCCTGCTTTACATCGTGCTTTACTTCCCGCTTTTCTTCCTGCTTCACTTCAGGCTTTACTTCCTGCTTTACTTCAGGCTTTACATCATGCTTTACATCCTGCTTTACCTCATGCTTTACCTCATGCTTTACTTCTTGCTTTACTTCCTGCTTCACTTCAGGCTTTACTTCCTGCTTTACTTCAGGCTTTACTTCCTGCTTTACTTCCTGCTTCACTTCAGGCTTTACTTCCTGCTTTACTTCCTGCTTCACTTCAGGCTTTACTTCCTGCTTTACTTCAGGCTTTACTTCCTGCTTTACTTCCTGCTTCACTTCAGGCTTTACTTCCTGCTTTACTTCCTGCTTTCCTCTCGTACCTGGTTTCAGTTTTTGACCTTCTGATCACAGGCCCACCTTCTCTAACCTCTGCACCACCTAAGCAGAAACAATACTTTGAATAAATCTAAAAACCAGTTTTCTCAGATCATCCGGTCGGTTATCTATTTATTTTTGGCGGTGGCCATCTTGGATCGCCCTTTCTTACACCTACAGACCTAACGTTCCTTGTGGTGATGCTTGTTGCCCACTGCCTTTCACGCCCGAGTTTTAAACTGAATTTGTCTTTTGTTGAACCTTTAAACATTACAGCCCTTGGATCGCGCTGTGTGGACGACTCTCAGGTACTACCACACCCAGTTTTAGCTCAAAACCTGTAAACTGACTGAGTTAGGGACCATTTTGTGTTTCCTAAACTCAGTTGGCTTTGGCAGCCATCTTCAATAAAGTTCCATCCAATCATTGGAAGATATTTTGCTAACACCAGACAAACAAAATTTGCAGGAACTAAATGTTTGAGAAGCTGTCAGTGACATCCTTGGGTACGTTAACGGATTCATGCACGCTCACGTGCACGATGCAGCTTTTAGATACAGTTTCAACTCATATTTTTGTTTCTGCACTTCTTTGATTCATTCCATGAGACGTCTCCATCACCTTCAATTCTGCATGTTTTTCTTTAACAGGGAGTTTTCAAGTCGGCGGGCGACGTGCATTCTCTGACAAAATGCTCGTTTCACTGTTTCACGTCTGGTTCAACCCCATCGAGTCTTATTTCCACTTCATGGAATTGATCTTTGGTTTCATAATTTAAATTAAAATGTTGAAACTTCTCTGCTGGATCGTGTTCGTGCTCCGAGAGGCGCTGAAGGCGTCCAAACCCCAGAAGATGAAGTATTGACATCCAGCTCCTGGAGGCTGGAGGAGTCACATAACCAGACAGATGCTGGGGGTGGGGTGGTGGGGGGTGTCTGGGGGTTTGGGAGGTGGAGGTTTCTCCCAGCGGTAGCTGCTGCCACGCTCCGTCAGCTCCTTCAGCTCTGCTCCGTTCCACAAAGGAGGGGACTTGTGTGCATTTCAAACCCCTGTTCCAGTTGTAAAATGTACGAGGGGGCGACCCTGAACGCATCACGGTCAACTCTAAACATGAGGATGAACTCAGCAGCAGCTTCTGCCTCCTCTCACAAAACATCTGCTGCGTGCTTCAAAGGTTTCAGATGAATCCCAAACTGTTTGGTAATAACATGTGAAGCTGCGCACACACACACACACACACACACACACACACACACACACACACACACACACACACACACACACACACACACACACACAGCACGGGCAGTGTTTGTCGGCCTGCAGGCAGCTGATGGATGTGGCGCTGCATGGACCTAATTATCCATGGACGGCCTGCAGACGTGCACATTACTGCTGAGCCGGCTCCTCTGGTCCTGCTCCGTCTAAAAATAACGCCGTCTCCAAACGGTAAAAGACGAGATTTGATGAGAAACCAGATCAATAGACAGAGGAGCTCTCAGACCTGCAGGCGGACACAAGTTTGAGGACGTGAACGGGTTTTAAAGCCTCGTCCTCTCAGACCCTCTCACTGGTTTCCAGAAACAAACACGTGGTCTGGAGACGAGCAGCGGCCTCTGCTCTGCTTCCATCAAGGGTCAGGATCTGTCGAGCGTTCTGCAGAGGGACAACTGTCTCTGCAGAGGGACAACTGTCTCTGCAGAGGGACAACTGTCTCTGCAGAGGGACAACTGTCTCTGGAGAGGGACATCTGTCTCTGCAGAGGGACAACTGTCTCTGCAGAGCGACAACTGTCTCTGCAGAGGGACATCTGTCTCTGATCCTGTTTGTGCTCTGGATGGCAGGTCTGTTCAGGAACCTTTAGGTCTCATCTAATGTAGATGATGCGGTGCTGTTGGGCTCTTTAGGTTGTGACCTTCACTGTGAGCTGAAGTGGATCAGGATGAAAACCAGATCTCCAGGTCTGAGGATCTGGGGCCTCATGTATCAACCGTGCGTGCGCACAAAAACCTTGCGTGCGTCACTATCCACGCAAAACCCCGTATGTATCAAAACTGAACTGAACGTGAATATGTGCGCATCCAGGTACATTTCCACGCCAGCTCCCGAGCAGGCGTACGCACGTTTCTGTGGTTCTTGTTCCTTTGGCGACACTTACAGGTGATTCAGAGAAACTGAAGCCCCACAGTCTGTGGTTGACTTTAAGAGCGGCTTGAAGACCTTTCTTTTCAACCGAGCATACTCTACTCCTCATGATTCTACTTTTGATCATAGCTGATACTGTTGTTGATTTTAATTGTTTATTAAATGTTTTATTGACATTTAATTCTGTTGCACCTTGTAGCACTTTGAGATTTTCATTAATGAAAAGTGCGTTATAAATTGAATTCATTATTATTATTATTATTATTATTATTATTATTATTATTATTACTGTTCATGATGTGAAAATGATTAATATTCCCATCAAACACACGATTAACAAGTATTACATCCACATGACGCAGTTAAATAAAGCACGCGCAAAGTTGTGCCAAAAATAAATTTAACAGGAACGGATTCATTCAGCCTTACTGGAGGATATAATAAATACGTAGTGTAACACGCAGAGCATTCATTTATAAACAGATATAATTTTCTGATCTATGATATGGCTTATCAGCCGTTTTCAGAAATAATCATTTTTCAGTTTGGCACTGCTGCGCTCTGGAGCAACACAGGTGCATCACGCGTGCACATGAGAAGCAGCAGCGATCAAACTGTTCCACAGGAGCTTTGTTGAGGGAGCTGGCAGGTCGATCGGGACTGTGCCATTCCAGTCCACACAAAGCCGGATCATGTCCAATAGAATGGTCTCATCTATATGATTCCAAAGGCTGAGTGGTCGCGCTTTGGAGCGCGCGCGCACCCTCACACGGCAGCTGGAGGTGATTCATAATCTGCGTTTATTGTAGATTTCTCCAAAATGACACGTGAAAGTACACCATATATAACTTGTTGGAGAGTAACAGCTTCACAGACAAACAGATTGCGCACAAGGCTGTGGCGCGCGCTGCGCGCAGCGTTTGGAGACTCCAACATCACGTCATGTCATGAAAACTCTCCACTGAGACGCACAGACCCGTTTCTTCATGTCATCTATTAAATAAACAAAGATCTATGTTCAACCAAACATCCAAGTTCCTCTGTGTTTACAGTAATTATGGTAATAAACTCGTGCGCAAAGTTAATATTTTCACTCAGAATGAATGGATGAGCTGGCGCACCAAAGCAGGGTGCGCGCACACACAAATACCGACACACAATCACTCGTTCTTTGTGTGATAAACACATTTTATTACTATTCTTACTTAGGATTTTTTTCCTCACTCATATTATATTAAATTCATTATTTTCCTGAATCTAGAAATGATTTCTGATCGCGCAGGGATCAAACAAACATGTCCTTCACACATGCAGGAAGTAATTTGCATCTGTTTAACATATGTAAATGAAGGCGTGTCAGGGGAGGTGTCTCACGTGCGCTCAGTTCCACGTTAATTGTGATGTACAAAAGGAATGTGCGTGGATTCCGGTGTACGCACAGTTTGATACATCTGGATTTTTTTGTGCGTACACACTTTTCTGGATTTGACCGTACGTCACTTTTCAGTAGGAAATCCACGCAAGTCTTTGTACATGAGGCCCCTGGTCTTCAGGATGAAAACCAGATCTCCAGGTCTGAGGATCTCATCTGGGGACAGGTGAAACGCTCTCTCTGGGTCAGGGCTGAGTTTCAAGCAGAGGACTTTCAGTTTTCTGGGAGTTTAATTCCCGAGTGGAAGCATGATAATATAAGTTAAACTTCATCATACTCCTTTTCAGACTCACAGTCACCATTAGAGGAAAGGAAAAGAAACAAATGTATATTAGCATATAAAAATTGGGTATGTTTATTTGATATTAAGATTGTATCTATACTTGGAAACATGAAAGTATTCAGTATTATGTTTTGTGGTGAAATGTCTGTCTGAAATAAAATTTATCATCATCATCATCATCATCAAGAAGCAGAATACAGTGGAGCTGGGGACCTCATCTGCAGTAATGAGGATGTTGCTCCAGTCTGTCACGGTGAATAAGGAGCCGCTCTGGATTCTCTGGAGTCCTAAGGAATCCTGACTAGAAGAACGGGAAGCTGCAGGTCTTTCTCTCCTCCTGTGTTGTTTGTAAATCTGTCGTGCACATTATTCAACTTTTGTTTGACCCGGTTCCACCAACGCTGACCCGGTCCAGGTCCAGACCAGATGTTTGGGCCTGTAGTTTCTTCTTGTCTGTTATTTTTAGACTCAGTGTTTCTGTCGGAGCAGAGCGCTGAAGGTAAAAGGCAACTTTAGCTGCAGCAACTCTCAGTTGCATCAACACTCAGTTGCAGCAACTATCTGTTGCATCAACACTCAGTTGCAGCAACTATCTGTTGCATCAACAGAGTGTTGCAGCAACTCTGTTGCAGCAACACTCTGTTGCAGCAACTCTCTGTTGCAGCAACTCTCATTTGCATCAACACCCTGTTGCATCAACACTCTGTTGCATCAACACTCTGTTGCATCAACAATCTGTTGCATCAACACTCTGTTGCAGCAACACTCTGTTGCAGCAACTCTCTGTTGCAGCAACTCTCATTTGCATCAACACTCTGTTGCATCAACACTCTGTTGCAGCAACTCTCTGTTGCAGCAACTCTCATTTGCATCAACACTCTGTTGCATCAACACTCTGTTGCATCAACACTCTGTTGCAGCAACTCTCTGTTGCAGCAACACTCTGTTGCATCAACACTCTGTTGCAGCAACTCTCATTTGCATCAACACTCTGTTGCAGCAACACTCTGTTGCATCAACACTCTGTTGCATCAACACTCTGTTGCAGCAACTCTCTGTTGCAGCAACACTCTGTTGCAGCAACTCTCTGTTGCAGCAACTCTCATTTGCATCAACACTCTGTTGCATCAACACTCTGTTGCATCAACACTCTGTTGCATCAACACTCTGTTGCATCAACACTCTGTTGCAGCAACTCTCATTTGCATCAACACTCTGTTGCAGCAACATTCTGTTGCATCAACACTCTGTTGCAACAACACTCTGTTGCATCAACACTCTGTTGCAGCAACACTCTGTTGCAGCAACACTCTGTTGCAGCAACTCTCTGTTGCATCAACACTCTGTTGCAGCAACACTCTGTTGCAGCAACACTCTGTTGCAGCAACACTCTGTTGCATCAACACTCTGTTGCATCAACACTCTGTTGCATCAACACTCTGTTGCATCAACACTCTGTTGCAGCAACACTCTGTTGCAGCAACTCTCATTTGCATCAACACTCTGTTGCAGCAACATTCTGTTGCATCAACACTCTGTTGCAACAACACTCTGTTGCAACAACACTCTGTTGCAGCAACACTTTGTTGCAGCAACACTCTGTTGCAGCAACTCTCTGTTGCATCAACTCTCTGTTGCATCAACACTCTGTTGCATCAACACTCTGTTGCAGCAACACTCTGTTGCAGCAACACTCTGTTGCATCAACACTCTGTTGCAGCAACACTCTGTTGCAGCAACACTCTGTTGCAGCAACTCTCTGTTGCATCAACACTCAGCTGTTTCCACACGACTGACAGAGAAAAGTTTCTGCTCAGATGGTTTGAAATGGACTCAAACCTTCAGAACCGCGGCTTCGTTTGGGGACTTCCTTGTGAACGGGTTCATTGAGAGACCAGCCCCAGAGACGAGGAAGATGAGGAGCTTCATCGTCATGAGGAGGAGCTCAGCGTGTTTCCTCCCTCTGGAGGAGTTCTGGTCTCACTGGGAGGAGACCCAGACCCAGAACCTGCTGGACTGGGAACCGCTCAGGGTCCCCAGGAGGAGCTCTAGTTCTGACTCGGATCCAGAACTCTGGCTCTGACATTTTTATTAACTGATGATTTTCAGATGAATTAAAATCATTAAATTAAAAACATGATTATTGGGCTTTTCAAAATAAAAGCCTGAACTGCTCAGCAAAAGTGACTAAATATTTCCTGTGATTTTTCTCATAAATCACCTCCGAGTAAAAAAAAAAACACGTTTAAATTTTCAGAAACGAGCGAGCAGAGAGGATTTAAAATAAAATCTAAATGTTTCAGCTCGCGCAGAGCTGAGCTCTGAAGCCTTGACCTACGATGACCTTGAAGCTGTTTTATAGTTTTATTTGTCTACACGTGTCTTAGAAACAGATTCTGGAGCGTTCAGCTTCAAACAGACAATAAGTTTTGTGAGTTTCATGAGGCAGAAGAGCTAAAACGTTCCAGAAGAAAAGACGACAGGACGGAACGTGGAGTCACTACAAACATCTCAGCTTCTCTCTGAGCTGTGACCACGTCCAGCATGAAGGAAGTCCAAACCTTCGATGAAGGAACGTTTCACCACGCGACAAGGAGGCGATGTCCCTCAGGAGACAGAAGACCAGGAGAGCTCCATCCTGCAGGTTCCACCTGTCTCCTGCTCCGACAGGTGAACCACCTGATGATGTCAGAAGAACTGGAGCAGACACGTCTGGAACCTGCAGGATGGAGGCCCCCGAGGACCAGGACTGGGTGGCCCTCCATCAGTTCTGGGACTTTGCATTTCCTGTCTGCAGACCATGGACTTCCTGTTAGAGAAGACTGAAGAGGGTTTGGTGTCGGCTCTGGGTCTCCTCCCTGCACCTTCTGCGTTTACTCCTCATGAGCTCTTCAAACCGCCTGGACTTTATTAAAGTTTCTGGCGGGCGGGCGGCTGGGGACGTGCGCTTGGTTGGTGGTGTGTGTGTGGGGGGGTCGGGGGCGTGGCCTCTGCGTGGCGGAGGGTGTCCTGTTGGCTGGGCGTGGCTTGGGCCGGGTCTTGGATGTCGGCTCCTCTCCGCCCCAGAATGAATGGGCCTACCTCCTGGGTTTGGGCGTGGGCTGCCCCCTGTAGGGGGCGGGTACATGTCTTGGACCTGGGGGGTACAGAGTGTGTATTGGGAGCATGAATGGAATGTGGCGTTATCGTATGTCTTTGAGTGAGTGAGGATGAGGGTGTGATAGTGTCTGAGTATGAATGGGTATTTGTCAGGCTGGGACTTAGACGGCCCCCTCTTGGATACAGCTGGGGGTGCTTGCGTTGCGCTCCTACCACGCGGCCCCCTAGTGGGGTGTGCCCTAGCCTGCCGGCGCGCTTGGGGCCCTCGGTGTCTGGGGCTGGGCGCTTGGGCGTGTGTCGGCTCGGCCTGGTGACTGCCTGGTGGGGCTCGGGTCCTCTGGTCCTGTTGGGCCCTGGCCTGGGGTGGGGGTCCTCGGGGCCCGGGCCTCTGTGCCCAGGCCTGGATCTGCCTCGGGGCAGCGGGTTCCGGTGGGGGCCTATGAGTTTGACGCTATTGGCCCCGGGGTGTCACTGCGTGTGGTCGCTGGTGGGGCTTTTCCGGTTCTCCCCAATGGTCCGATCTGGAGGGTGGGCGAGTGGTTCGTCCTGTGTGGGTGGCCCTGGGGGCTCCACGCTCTGGGTCCCTCTTGGGGTCTTGGGGGTCGGGTCTCTGCTGCTTCACAGTCACTACTAAATGTTCTATTAGAGAAACATTATACATGCATGTTCACAACCACACACAAATAGATGCAGGTATTGTATGTATATATGTATTTGAATGTATATGCATGTGTTTGTATGTATACTGTATATGTATGGTTAG
>JBBPBX010022743.1:5527-41134 GCA_038048925.1 Garcialebias charrua
TATATATATATATATAGATATATACACACACAAAATAGTTAGTTGTTTACAAAAATTCATGTAAATTATTCAAACTTGGAGAACATTTAAAATACATTTGTAAACTGAATTAAAATGTCAAAATTATCAATGTTGTAGATTGATTAGAGATATTGCTCTGTTTTGATTAGCACTGTTGGTGGTTTATACTTTGTTTAATGGTATTTGTACTTTGTAATGATTCTTTTTTTATGGTCCTCACGGGCTACCGTAGCTAATGAGGGCAGGTCCTACATAAGCTGCCAGAGTCACTGTTACAATTAATTGAAGTGTAAAGATGTATTTGGCACAAAGAAATCAACACTCAAGTGTTCCCCAGGGTATGCAGCGAGCTGTTTTTTTGTTATCCGTATTGTAAGTTTATGTTTTGGATTACAATGTTTGTATATGTTTTAGTTTTCACACTGATTGAGTTGATTGTGGTGACTGTCATGATGATGGTTAATCATCAAATACAATTAAATCCCTTAAATTCACCTGTCGAGACTGGTTGAGTATTTTAAAAGCTGGGGAGATTCTACTGTGTGTGTGTGTTACGACCTGTAAAAGTCACAACATATTTGAAGGATGCAGGACACAAGGAAAAGGTTTAACAGAACTTTATTAACTAAACTAAAAGTGTTGTCACTGAAGAAGTCTTCTTCACCAGCTCCCTCCGGTCAGGAACCACCACCAGCTTCTCCAGGCGTTCCACGTCACAAACAAAAGAAAACAAAGTAACAACTGAAAGAAGGATTGGGTAAGCTGGCCAAACAGAAAATAACGCTGTCTAACAGGGCCAACTCTATACAGAGCCGTCGGAGCCTGTTTGGACAACGGTCTACTTGTACAAAAACCACTTGACCTAAAAGATTAAACAAAAAGGTGAAAATGGGACTACCAGTCTTACCCAACCTGAAAAGTTATGAAAGTAAAGTTATGAGGAAAGAGCAAAAAAAAAGCAAGAGTCAACACAGCTGTCTCCAGTAGACAGCACACCAGAGCCCAGTTCTCTGTGACTCAGATAAGAGCCCCCAATGGCTCAGGTCCTCCACTCTAGATTCACTAGAGTTCACACGACTCTATAAGGGTGGAGGAACTCCTTGCACTCATAAGCTTCACAACCCTACAGTTGTATTCAACAAATATAAACTCATATTACCTTTAGCTAGAATGACCTCTAGACCTCTTCTGGCTTCAACCAACTAACCAACCTCCACCTTATTCTGGTCTTAGCTCAGAGCATATAAAAGGTAGAAAGCCAACAGGTGTTGCAACATAGCTAATCAAGCCTGATTAGCCAAGTAAAAAAAATGTAGCAGCAGGCTGCAGGATTCAGCAGACTGTAGCTGACCTAAACATAACTGAGGTTTATCTAAACCCCTGGGGTGCATAACACCTCCACAGCCAGATTTTTGTATGGGGTGATGTGTATGTTAGGAGGAAAAAATTACACATCCAACCATATAAAATACTGTGGTTAAAATGTAATGTAGCGGTCCTTATCCCTCAATCAGACTAAAAACTTCATTAAAAAAAACTAGTCTGTCAAACCGCTAACAAATAATTTATAGTCACACTCAAACATTTTTAAAACCAAAATGGTGTCTTTGGTCTGGTTTTACTCTTAAAAAGATTTTGCTTAGCAACAGACCCCAAACAAACACCATAGTTAATAGTGTAGGTTCAAGAAGTAAAGAGGTTACTTTTTATTACAGCCAGAGGAAAACCGTCTTCCTTTTAAAACCTCTTAGCATTCGCCTCAAATATCCAAAAAACGCCTAAAAAAGACATACCCAAATTAAATTAGAAGCTGTTCTTGAACCGTATGGAGTACAAGAAAATTGTTGGTGTCTTTGTAAAGATAACACTTTGAATTTTTTGTTTCAGCAGTCAAATTTGTTGTATCTGTTATTATTTTGTATTTATTGAAGTGAGAGCACACAGAAATAAAGCGTTTTTCTTGCCTCGCCTGAAAATGTTTATATGTGTCAAGCACCTGCACACTGATACAAGAAGATGTTGATTTGAATTTCATATGAGCCTAAACAGTGAAGTATTTACTAATACAGTTTCAAATTTGAAGTCAATAGCATAAAAATTGAGGATTTTGTGCCTGTTTTTGTATGTGCATGTTCAGGCGGACATCAATAAATCCAAACATACCCAAAACTCTGCCATGATGGGTAACATCTGTATTATGCCAACTTCAAATGTCTGTAACTGCTGAATACTTCAACATACTTCAGAATGACTGTCTATTGAAAGCTTACATCTGTTCCATTCATATATTTACTCTCAAGCTGATAGAAATACAGTAACTGTAACATGTCAGCAGGCCGCTCGTAGGTCGGGGACCACCTGTATACTGTAAATCACAAGAGAACATTTCCTCCACAGGTTCAGCTGCCTGCAGTCCCAACACCCCAGATAACACTCAGATAACACACAATGCTTCACAGTGGCTCAACAATAGCACCACAGGGGCTCTGTGCTTCAAAGTCTCCACACACCCCCACACACACCCCCACACACACGCACACACAAAGAAGGAGAAACGGCACCTTCGTGAGAGAGGAATCACTTTTTCCTTGTAAATCAAGTTCTAAAGCTTGTATTTCATGTTTCCATGGCATTTATCCATGGCTAAAGAGTGATAAAAGTCAGAAGAAGCATGCATGAAGTCAACAAAGAGGCGCTCACCCTTTTACGCATTGCGCACGCAGCTGAATGATTCTGTTGCGCAGTGAATTTCAGACCCCTCATGTAGCTCAAACCCTGGCATGTCACATGTCTATACAACGGGAATTTGATTGGCTACAAGTCTGTGATGTCAGAATCAGCGTCTCATTTGATTGGCCAAGACCCCACGTGTGGGAAGAGGGGGAGGGTGGATTTTTGCTTGGTGACTCTCTGGGATTTGATTGGCTCTAGAAACTGAAAAGTTTCACTCAGTTGGTCAAAATTGGTGTCAATCAAAAGCAGAGAGCCTATGGAAGAGTTTTACAGCGCCAGAACTTACAAAGCTTCCATATTTGGGAAATCACGATCCAACCCGCGGGCGGGCCCGTGACTGCGCCGGACGGCATTGGACAGCACCTCCTTGCAAGCTGTAATGACACCTTCTGGTCAGTTGTAGCAGCTTTGTTATCAGCCACACTGTAAATACAACAGAGACAGTTAACAAACACCGAATCATGTAAAACATGTTCAAGACAAGATTGTAACGTTTCACATCTCACGGTCAATGCATTTTCAGCTGTAGTTTTAATCAACAGTCTCACATAGTCCATCAATACTCTCTCATTTTTCTTCACGGTGGCTGGAACGGGACATGAAAGCAGGAGGACTTGTTGTGTGTGGTTTCACCTCTTCTGAGATCTTCAGGTCCTCATTTGACAGAACTGGGGTTAGTTCAGTGTCAAACAACAGAGTAAGACTGTCACAGAGATTGACGTCCTCTTCTTCTTCCTCCGGTTGACAGTCTTGAGGTGTCTCCTCCTGTTGATGTTCTAGAGGTGCCCGCATAGACGTAGTTGATGCAACAAAGTCAGGACAAGCATGTGGTAGCTCACCTGCTTGAGTACAAAGCACTGGTGCAGTTGTAACACATATGAGAAGAGATATATATATTTTTAGCTGAATGGGCCAATAGGTTTGACTATCGGAGCACGGTGGAGTGTTCAAATGACATACATAGGCAGTTGGGAACTACTAGGCCTAGTGCTTATTCTTAGCTTTAAATCTTTTGGGTGCACCCTGGTAATCTGAATTCTAAATTGTAATGGAAAACAGATTAATCAATTTCAGTTCAAATCCAGGTTCAACTCAACACCATTCACATGAGGAAATTCTCCTACACAGCAGTTTGTTGCGATGTCCCAAATAAATAAAAATAAAAACTGGTCCAAAAAGTAATGTTCAAAAGTCCAGGATGAAACAATAAAAATGAACAATGTCAGTCAATATTCTCATAACCAACTGTGTGTGAAGATGAGAGTAATACAGGCCTACCACACTGCAGGGTGCAGCAGGACTCCAAATGGAAAAGGAGGAATCCAGTTATTTCTAAGTCCAGGTGGGAAGGCTCGCTATCAAAGTCCCAGGAGGAATCCAGCTCAGGAACAATCCAGTATGAAAAAAAACTGACCTTTCAACAACAGGACCAGCAGAATAACAGAATTTTATTAAGCTGTTCTAGCTTTAATCCTTAAATCATGTTTCTATAAACATCATATATGACATCAATTTGTTATTTAATTGCTGAAATTTGCTACAAAACAATTCTCTTGTACTTCATTGCAGTATTTCACTCCTCAATGCAGTATTTCACTACATTGTCAATTTACTTTTTTATGAATTGCAAAAACATTTTTTCAACCACAATATTAAACATTACATTTTACCCAAAATAAATAAAAGTTTACATTTGACTAATTAAATAGTTCAAATAAACACAATTTTTCATCAAAATGTGATAAAAAGAACAAAAACCCAAATGAAAGGCACATAATATGCTCACCAATCTCAATGTGACACGTTTGGGCAACACTATGGTGGCTTTCAGTCCGGAACATGGGGCACTAGATAATATAACAAGGCATATTTTTCATGTTTTAACCTCAATAATATGAGCTTTCATTGTGAATAAAGAAAGAATACACCATAGTTTAGTCTTTACCTTCAGCTGAACGGAGAACGAGATGAACTTCAAGGAAACCAGTTGCCAATAAGAGCTAACGATGCTATTGAGGTAGCTCTAACAGTGCTCGACAGAAAACTGAAGTTCAGTCTTGTTTTACTCACTTCACAACTTCCAGCTTAGAAGTCGGATGATAACAGCAATTCTATCTAAAAAAGGGTTTTGTTCAAGTTCATATCCATTATTTCAACCGTCTTAACACACACACACACACCATCCAGCTGCACGGCTTGACAATCTCCTCCCGTTGGTGGATCTCTCTCGCGCACACCAATCAGGCTGCAGAAGCGGGGAGGGAAAGGGCGGAACCTACTGCATCAGTCTGCTTTCTGATTGGTTTATGCACACTGGAAACAAAACTTCCTATTGGCTAGGTAGACTACCTAACTTCCTTAACCTTCATTGGAAGTGACGTCATCGCTGGAGCAACAGGGCGAGAGCTGAGCTCCAGCTGAAAAGCAACATAAAACAAAGAAATATATATACAGTATATCTGGCACGAACTGAACATCGCGGACGAACTGAAGAGTCGCCACCAGAAGCCACGATCTGAGCTGGCTGACCGATTTTGAATCTTTGATTGGAGGGGGCTGAGTGCGGATCTGTAAGCTTGCGTCTCGAGCCACAGGCTAGGCTGGCTAGCCGACCTGAAGCCACTGCGATCAGAGAAGGCTGAACGCCGCACGGACTGAAAAGCCGTTGACAGGTATCGTGTGCAGACCTCGGAGTGCAGACCGAAGGAGGCTGAGCGCTGTGCAAGTACCGGTGTACCGCTGTTGGAAGCTACGAAAGCTACGAGCTGGGCTAGCATCGGAGCTACGTGCTGTGCTAACTGAGCTAGCATCCGAGCTACTGTAACCGGAGGAAGCCGAGCACGTGCGCAAACCGGAGAACCATACCATACCATACCATTTTATTTATAAAGCACTTTAAACAGGAACAAGTCCACACCAAAGTGCTGGACAAACAAACACGCAACAGGCAACACAGACAATGAAGTACAACACGAAAAACATAAAAACATTGCAGATCATAAATAAAACGATCCAATACAAATCAGCTGGCATTGAAAGCAATGGAGTAGTAGTGAGTTTTTAACCGGGATTTGAAAACCGAGAGGGAGGGGGCCTGTTTGATGAGCAGCGGTAACTCGTTCCAGAGTCTTGGGCCTGCTACAGAGAACGCCCTGTCACCCCTGCGCTTAAGGCGAGTTTCTGGAACTATTAAGAGTACCTGATCCTCTGACCTCAAAGCACGTGGAGGGACATATGGGTGTATCAGATCCGAGAGATAGGCGGGGGCGAGACTGTTCAGCGATTTGTAGACATACATGAGAATTTTGAATTGGATTCGAAGATGAACCGGTAGCCAGTGAAGGGAGGCCAAGACTGGTGTAATGTGCTCTCTTTTGCGTGTGCTGGTTAAAAATCGGGCAGCTGCGTTCTGAACCAGTTGTAATCGTGCAATGGTGGCTTGACTGACGCCAAGCAGAAGGGAATTGCAGTAATCAAGCCTAGATGTAATGAATGCGTGAATCACTGTCTCCAGGTTGTTTTTTGATAATATGGGCTTCAGCTTAGACAGACGCCTCAGCTGGAAAAAACAGGATTTGACGATCATGTTTACATGACTGTTGAGTTTCATGGAAGGATCCATTATCACTCCCAGATTTGTGACTTTTTGTTTTTCGGACAGGGGTAGAGCAGACAGGTCAATGCAGTGGTTTGAGGTTGTGTCATTGGGAAGGAACAATATGGCTTCAGACTTCTTATCGTTGAAGCTTAAGAAATTTAAAGCCATCCAGTCCCTGATGTCAGCCAGGCAGTCGAGCAGAGGTTGAATAGAGCCTGTACCATTTTGTCTTAGGGGGAAGTAAATTTGACAGTCATCAGCGTAGAAGTGGAAGGGTATATTGTGTTTCCGGAAAATAGCACCGAGTGGCAGCAGGTATAAGGAGAACAAGAGAGGACCCAGGATGGACCCCTGCGGAACCCCCCATTTAAGAGCCGCCACTGCAGAAGTAAAATCATTGATGGACACACAAAAAGACCTGTCAGAGAGGTAGGATCTGAACCAGTTTAGGGCTGATCCTGAGATGCCCACCCACTGCTCCAACCTAGCAATGAGGATCTCATGGTCGATGGTGTCGAAAGCGGATGTGAGGTCCAATAGGACAAGCAGCACAGAGTCACCAGTATCTGTGGATAGAAAGATGTCGTTAAAAACCTTCAGTAGGGCAGTCTCAGTGCTGTGGAGGGATTTGAAGCCAGACTGGAATAGCTCGGGGATAGCGTGATCCTCCAGGAAGCACTTTAGTTGGGACTCAACTATTTTCTCTAGAAGTTTAGAAACAAATGGGAGTCTGGAGACAGGCCTGAAATTGGATAATACTGACGGGTCGAGGTTTGTTTTTTTCTGGAGGGGTTGAACAGCAGCATGTTTTAATGATTTTGGCACCACACCCGAGGATAGACTGTTAGGATAGACTGTAAACCAACGCCTGGAGCTTCGAGCTGGGCCTAGGGCCGTGAGAGAACCGGAGGACCGCCGCCTGGAGATTGGAGCTGGGCCGAGCGCCGTGAGCGAACGGGAGGACCGTTGCCTGGAGCTGGGCTGGCGTCGGAGCTGCTGTGCTAACTGCGGATACCGGAGGAGGCCAAGCGCCGTGCGTGAACCGGAGGACCATACTATTAGCCAGGCTAATGAGCAAACCTCTTCAGACAACAGATCTGATTGCTGCAGGCTGCTGAGACCGTCAGTTCTGATCTAATAACTGCTGATCTGGGTGCTGCACTGCTGGGCCACAGCCACCATCGTTAGGCCTGTGAGCCTCGAGGAAGGGCCACGTGGTTCAGCAAACAAACCAGAGTCCTGCTACCACTAGACTACTAACTCTGTAAGTATGACGAGAGGTAAAGGACCAAAGTCACCAGACTCGAAGGGAAACCACTCAACAGAAATGCAAGACTTTAAAACAGAAATCCAAGTCTTTAAAATTTCACTCAAATTCATGGGTGAACAAATAGAAAAATTATCAGCAAAAATGGATTCCCAGGCCGGTCTGGTTAATGAAATAAGACAACTGATAGTTAGCAAAAACAATAAAATTGCTGAACTGGAACAAAAAATAGATGACTTAGAAAAATACACAAAGCAAGACAACTTGGTGATCTCAGGACTTGATGTTAGTAAGTGTCGGTCATATGCAAGAACTCTTACTAACAAAGACCCAACTGAGAATGCATCTCAGGAAGAACAAGAGACTCTGGAGGGTTGTGTAGTTTCTTTTTTTCAGGGCATGAACTTTGACATAGGCAATGGGGACATTTCGTTCTGTCACACCCTGCCCAGTAAATCACAAAAATTCGGGCCGTCAATAGTCGTCAAGTTCATTAGCAGGAATACAAAAAACTATGTTATGCAAGCAAAAAAAAATCTGCGGGGAACAAATATTTACATAAATGAACATCTAACAAAAAAAATGGAAACATTGCACATCAAGCAAGGTGGTTAAAAAAACAAAACAAAATAGCATCAACATGGACAAGAAATGGGTACATCTTTATCAAAACACAGGAAGGGTCTCAGCCTAAAATGATAAAAGAGCTGAAGGATCTGGATGAATTCGGGAAATGAAAAATTACAAATCAATGAAACAACTCACACTCAAAATGGATAAAATATACAGTGAAATGAACAAATACATTAGAACATGACAACATACGAAGACTCAGAACCTAAAATATATAATGTTGAAAATGTGATTGATGCAAAAAAAATTCCTGTAATAAAAGATAGCGAATATTATAATGAAGAGCAGTTTAATGACATCAATATATCAAATGGAGTTCTCTCTATTATTCACTTTAATAGCAGAAGTATAAATGCAAACATATCCAAAATAACAGATTACTTAAAACAGTTAAATAGAACTTTTACGATAATAGCGCTGTCAGAGACATGGCTCAATGATGATAACACAAGTAATATTCACATCGAGGGGTATGAATTATATCATATGAACAGAAATAATAAAAGAGGTGGTGGAGTCGCTCTATTTGTCAATAATGAAATAAAATGTAAATTAAATAGTGAAATGTCAATAATAGTTGATAATATTATGGAAATGATAACAATAGAAATAATAAACAAAAACGAAAAAAACATAATAATAAGTTGTGTATATACAGTAGATCACCAGGAGCAAATATAGAAATATTCACGGATAAAATCTTGGAGCTAATGGAGAAGAGTTTTAATAAAAATGTTTTTTTGTGTGGAGACTTTAGAGAGTCAGAGTCAGAGTCAGAGAGTCTTTACAGTATTGTCATTTGCACCGCATGTAGTACATGTGATGAAAACGAGATTATGTACACGGGGTCCCAGTTACATCCAACAACAAATGCAAGAGAAAAACAGTAATAACATCTAGAATTAACTAAGAAAAACATCAACTAGTAATACACTAAGCCTAATATAGTGGGAATAAACAGCAGCACGAACATGAGTTTGTATGAGCAGATGGTCACAGATGAACACAGATGAACACAGCAACAAGAAAACAGATCAGCATCAGCATGATGTGATATTTTGCAGTGTTTATTTTTTATTTTATTTTTATTTATTCATGAGTCTAACAGCCTCAGGGTAGAAGCTGTTCCTCAGTCTAGTGGTTCTACACTTGATGCTCCTCAACCTCCGTCCTGAGGGGAGTGGGGCAAAGAGTGAGTGTGCTGGATGAGTGAGGTCTTTCATGATGCAGGTGGCTCTTTTCCTGCATCTGGAGGTGTAAATGTCTGTGATGGTGGGGAGACTGACTCCAACAGACTTCTGTGCAGCCTTCACCACTCTCTGTAGAGCTTTCCTCTCTTCAACTGTGCAGCCTCCATGCCACACGTTGATGCTGGAGCACAGGACGCTCTCCACTGCACACCTGTAGAACGAGGTGAGAACTGGGCTGCTCAGACCAGCACGTCTCAGCCGTCTGAGGAAGTAGAGTCTCTGATGACCTTTCTTGATCAGGCTGGTGGTGTTGTTGCTCCAGCTGAGGTTATCATTCATGTGTACACCCAAGTATTTGTAGCTGGAGACCACTTCCACTGCAGACCCACCTATTTTCAGTGGGGCATGGGTGTGTTTGTTCCTTCTGAAGTCCACAATCATCTCCTTTGTCTTCTTCACATTCATGTGAAGGTTATTCTCTTTGCACCAGCTCTCCAGGGGCCTCATGTATCAACCATGCGTGCGCACAAAAACATTGCGCACGTCACTTTCCACGCAAAGTGGCGTATGTATCAAATCTGATATGAACGGGAATATCTGCGCTTCCACGTACAAATCCACGGCTGCTCCCCTGTTGGCGTACGCACGTTTCTGTGGTTATTGTTCCTTTGGCGACACTTACAGGTGATCTGTGAAACCGTGTCCACGATGTGAAAACAATCATAAATCCCACCAAACACACATGATTAACAATTATTACATCCACATGGACGCAATTAGATGAGTGGATATAAAAGCATGCGCCAAATAGTGGCAACGATATTGACAACAATGAGATGTGATTTCTTTAAATAAGAAGTTAACCAAGCTGTATTAACACGCCTACGTTTAGGTCAGTGGGTAAAGCGCTTGCCTTTAGTTCCAAAGGTCGTGAGATCGACTCCCGCATGGTACAACGTTTTTCTTTTTTTTTTCGTTCCAGATTGAAATACACATGAAAACTATTTACAAAACAATAAATCGTCTGCTTCCTTTCATTTCATGTATTGTTCTATTTCTTGTTGTTTCATTCAATAGTTTTCCTGTGGTCTTTAAATCCGGAATGAAAAAAAAAAACATTGTACCAAGCGGGAGTCGATCTCACGACCTTTGGGACGAAGGGCGGGCGCGTTCGCCACTAAGCTATACAGGCATGTTAGATCAGCTTGGTCAACTTCTTATTTAAAAGTGGATGGTTTGTTTTGCACTGTGCGTGCCGAATGAAGCCTTTTTCCGTGCTTCTCTGCCTCACTCAGAAGTGATTTCTGTTCACAGTCCGTGAAGTTCCTCTTTTTTCCACGTTCCGACATGATTTGCAATGGAGCAGAGACGACATTCCTGTCGTGCATGGCATATTTGAATGACTTTGCATATTCATACGGAGGCGTGTCAAGGGCGGAGTCGGCCACTCTCTCATGTGCGCTCAATTCCACGTTGATTGTGTTGTACATAAGGAATGTGCGTGGATTCCGGTGTACGCACAGTTTGATAAATCTGGATTTTTTTGTGCGTGGACACTTTTCTGGATTTGTCCGTACGTTACTTTTCAGTAAGGAATCTACGCAAGTCTTTGTACATGAGGCCCCAGGTGTTTAACATTGATATGGGAAATAAAACAGATTCAAATACCATAAGCACATTTATAAACTCAATGTACAGTTTAAATATGTATCCATTGATATCAAAGCCAACAAGAATTACAACTCATAGTGCCACAATATGGTTTTCAGAATCTGTTGGAATCCTGGCAAAAACCAATGCAGATTTGTTCCTGTCTTTGATTTTATACGTCTACCTTATAATGTTTTGCTAGTTTTTTGCTAGTTTTTTGCTACTTTGTTAAAAGGAGGAGTGTGTATGTATGTATATATATATGTGTATATATATGTATGTATATGTATATATATATATATATATATATATATATATATATATATGTATGTGTGTATGTGTGTGTATGTATGTGTATATATGTATGTATATATATATGTATATATATATATATATATATATATATATATATATGTATATATATATATATATATATATATATATATATATATATTATATATATATTTTTTTTTCTCTCTCTTTTGTTTTCTATTGTTTATTGTTTGATTGTTTATTGTTTAAGGAAATTCTACCATTACTGTTCATTGTTCTTTAGTTTTAGCAGGTCGCTTTCGTAAATGAGCCCATGAGGTTCAAAAGATTTACCTGACTAAATAAAGGTTGAATGAATGAAAAAAAAATAATTGATAATATTTTCACAAATATAACAAATGGGGACATGATAGGTGGTATCTTAACGACCGACTTAAGTGATCATTTACCAGTTTTCACAATCTATAAAAATGATCAAAACATCACAAAAGCAGTTACAACGAAGAAAAAGATTGCTGGTGAGATTCGTCTGGTTCTTCCCCTTGGTCGGATCTGGGAAGTGGGCGAGTGGCTCGTCCTGTTCGGGTGGCCCTGGGGACTCTTGGCTCGAGGTCCTTCCTGGGGTCTTGGGCTTTGATCGCCCCTCCGTCTGCCTCGGGCTTTGGGGGGACAGGTCTCTGATGCTTCACAGTTGCTACTAAATGTTCTATTGGAGGAACCTTATTCACTTATGCATGCTCACAACCACACACAAATGGATGCAGGGATGTATATGTAGATATATGCAGATATGTAGATGGGTATATGAATGAATATAAATGTATATGTATGTATACTGTATATATATTTGTAGGTATGGGTATGTGTATTTATAGAAATCTACTGCAAGGTCATGAATATTATTAGTCTTTATGCATGTATGTTTCGTTGCTGTGTTCTGTCATGTGCTTTGCAGGATTGCGGACGGCGGTTAGGTGTGTTTGCCTTGTGCTCTTTTTGTGGATAATTGTTGTTTTGTTGTCTTACTTTCTCTTTTCTTTCTATCTATTAAAAAAACATATTGGAGTGAGAGGATGGCTATAAGGTGAGAATGGAGGCCATCTATAAATGGAAGAAAAAAAGATCATAAACACGTCAAAAAGAGTTTTGGAAAAATTGAAAGAAGTTCTGGATAAACAAGACTGGAGTGATGTGTATGTTGGTGATGCCAACAGAGCATATGATGAGTTTATGAATATCTTGGAAGCTCTGTATGAAAAAAATTGTGTGCAAACAAATCATACAAAAAGAAATAAGGTTGATCAACCATGGATGACAAAAGGGTTGAGAAATGCTTGTAAAAAAAGAATTATTTGTATTCATGTTTCTTGAAATTGCGAAGTCAGAGCGCTGAAGAAAAATATAAAAAGTATAAAAATAAATTAGTAGGGATTATAAGGAAACATAAGAAAGAATATTATAGTAAATTATTAGATAAAAGTAATGGTGATATGAAAGCAACATGGCGAGTAATGAATAGTGTCCTGAAGAATCATAAAACAAAAACTGGTATTTCAAAATACTTTGTAAAAGACAACGATGAAATTCATGATGAAAATGAAATTGTAAATGGATTTAATCAATATTTTGTGAATGTTGGATCAAGCCTTGCAGCTAAAATACCAAAAGCAGATAATAATGTGATCCATTCAATTAAAGGTTGTGCAAATAGTATTTTTCTAAATGGAACCAACAAAGAGGAAATAATGAATGTAGTAAAAAATCTTACAGACAAGAGATCAAGGGACTGGGTGGACATGGATATGATGTTTGTAAAGGACATAATGAGCCATGTTATTGAGCCATTTACATACATATGTAATTTATCATTTTCAACAGGAATATTTCCAGATAATATGAAAGTAGCTAAGGTAGTTCCTCTTTTTAAAAATGGTGATAAATGTGTGTTCAACAATTATAGACCTATATCCTTGTTACCACAGTTTTCAAAAATTCTTGAAAAACTATTTGTAAACAGACTAGATCAATTTATAGATAAACAAAATATTCTAAGCAACAGTCAGTATGGGTTTAGAGCAAAAAACTCTACATCAATGGCTCTCATGGAATTAATGGAACAAATAACTACTGCTGTCGATCAAAAACAATATTGTATCAGTATTTTTGTTGATTTAAAAAAAGCATTTGATACTATTGATCACACCATTCTCCTTGAAAAACTGAACAAATATGGTATTAGAGGACCAGCATTACAGTGGGTATCTAGCTACTTGAAAGATAGGAAACAATTTGTACAAATAAATGATGTAAGATCTGACCTCTGTAATATCACATGTGGAGTTCCCCAAGGCTCTGTACTTGGACCAAAGCTATTTATTTTATATGTGAATGACTTGGTAAATGTGTCAGGACTCCTTAAATGTGTACTTTTTGCTGATGATACCACATTTTTCTGTTCAGGCGAAGATATAGAACAAATGTTGGAATTGATAAAGACAGAATTTGTCAAGATACAAACTTGGTTTAAAATAAATAAATTATCATTAAATCTAGAAAAAACTAATTACATGATATTCAGTAATAAAAAGAAAACTGTTGATGTTCCACTCAAAATTGAGGGTGTTGAGATTTGTAGAGTGAGGTGAAGTTTTTGGGTGTTATCATTGATGACAAACTGACATGGAAACAACACATAAATTCTGTAAGAATAAAAATAGCTAAATCGATTGCAGTACTGTACAAAGTCAGAGACCTATTGAATGATAAAGCTCTGTATTTGTTGTATAACACAATCATTGTTCCACACTTAATCTATTGTATTGATGTTTGGGGGAATGCGTGTAAAACAATCACAAAGCCTATTTTTGTATTACAGAAAAGAGCTGTAAGAATTATCACTAGAAAACATTACCGTCATCCATCAAGTACATTATTTTATCAACTGAAGTTATTGAAGTTCCATGATTTGGTAGACTATAATATTTTATCAGTTATGTATAGGGCTCAAAATAATGCATTACCTTTAAATATCCAAATGCATTTTGTTAAAAGACAAAGTTGTTATAATCTTAAGGGGACAGAGATGTTTGTAAAACCACAATTCAGAACTAGTTTGAAGGGACGTTCTACCTCAATCCAGGGAATTAGATTATGGAATGGCTTGGAGAATGTAGTTAAAAATGCCAAGTCAATGTTTACATTTAAGAAAATGATCAAAACGAATGTGTTAAAAAATATATATGAAATAGCGTAATGTGTATTGTATTAGTTAGAAAATTAGAAAGAGTTAGTCATTTTGTACTGTTGGTTGAAGATTATTATTGTTTAATCTGATTGTTGGAAAAAAGGGGCAGATATAATAAGATTTATTCTTCTTTCTGCTACCTTTCATTTTTTTATATTTTGTACATTATCATTTATGGGATTGTCTTGTATTGTTTCTTTTGTTAAAAAAATAAAGAACAAATTTAACAAACATAAACATAAACATAAACATAAACCTCTTGTTTCTTAAAAAGCCATCCCCATTTTATAAGGGTTACACCCTTCCCTCTGAAGGGTATGCCCGTCCCTGGGCATCTGCAATGTGGCACGGACGTGACACGGCTTACACATGCCTGACGGAATTAGGGGATACATTCTCAAAACCATTCAGGGAGCTAATCAATGCCTCACTAAGACCCTGGGAAAGAGAATTTACCACTATTATCAACGGATTTCCTAGTGTCACATAATCTAATCTCTTCAGCTTTGTGTGCACTCTTTGAGAGCGACGAAGAAATGTTTCAGCATCTTGAAGTCCATCAGTCTGAAACTGTAAGGGCTCAGGCTGGGCAGTAACAGGTGCGTTTGTATCACAACACCTATCTTCACATGCTGCATTTGAACTCATCTCATTATCTGGGGGAGTTTCCTCAGACTGTTGAAAATCCAAACCCTGGGGGGATCCGTTAACTGAATTCAGTTCAGGTTAAACGTCTGCTTCAGATAATCTGTCTTGTTCAGGTAGGTTGTCATGTTCAGGTAAGTTGACATTTTCAGGTGAGTTGACATTTTCAGATGAGTTGACATTTTCAGGTGAGTTGACACTTTTAGGTGAGTTGACATGTAATACGCGGGAAGAATGTCCAATCAGGTACATCATCCTAGCCTGGCCCTCGCCATTCCTGCACAGCTCCGCTCAATTCTCATTTCCGAAGCAAAGTGAAGGACAGGGTCTGGTTCAACCAGGCTAACATCATCCAAATCTGAGATGATCTCCTCTTCACTCTCGACAACTAGACATTGTCTTGTTCTGGGTCTCTTGTTGGGATGAGGTTTGACTGCTTCAGGTTCTGCAGCTGCTGACAGGAATCCACATGGCAGAAGCAAGTCTCTGTGTAGAGTCCGCACAAGTCCATCTTTACTTTCCGGCTTGACTGTGTAAACTGGCATTTCTCCAGCTTGCTTGAGGACAATATAAACATCCTCCTCCCACTTATCTGCCAACTTGTATTTTCCACGCAGCCTCACATTTCATACGAGAACTCTGTCTCCAATCTGCAAGGTTGATTCAATCACTAGCCGGTCAAACCTGGCTTTATTGCGACTAGCATTCTTTGCTACATTACTAGTAGCAATACGGTAACTTTCTTCCAACTGAGATTTTAAACTGCCAACATACTGGGAATGAGTCGGCTTACTTAACAGCTCTTTCACCCAATGTTATCCTGCTGGGTGATTTCAACGTTCATTTTGATGATTTGAACAACCCCCTCACCAGAGACTTCACATCTTGCCTGGACAGCTGTGGCTTTCAACAATTCATCGACTTCCCAACACACAAGATGGGCCACACCCTGGACTTACTCTGCTGCTCTGGACTTTCTCCTCTTAACTGTTCTTCTGATGAACTTCCATTTACTGATCACCTGATGATTTCATTCACTGTTAATCTTAAATTTTCCTCAGATAAACCTCAACGCACTCTTTCCTTCCGTAATATCAAGAATATCAACCATGACACTCTCTTATCTCATATTAATGATACCCTCTCCACCTTCAGCTCCTCCAACCCAGATGATCTTGTCACATTATACAACACCAGCCTAACCAACATCCTTAACTCTGTTGCTCCTCTGAAAACCCGGACTGTTTCCTTCTCCAACTCTGCACCCTGGTTCATTCCAGCACTCCGCTCCCTGAAAACAAAAGGTCGGCGGCTAGAGCGTCTTTTTAAAAAATCCGGTCTCACAATTCACAAGGAACTTTATGCAAACCACCTCATCCACTACAAGAACAGTATTTATCAAGCCAAATCCAGCTACTTCTCAGACATCATCAGTTCTTGTTAGGCTGATTGGTGACTCTAAATTGACCCTAGGTGTGAGTGTGAGTGTGAGAGTGGATGGTTGTTTGGTGTGAGTGAGACAGGTCCCTCTTGTAAATGAGTCCCCGTGACTCAACGAGGCTAGCCTGTATAAATAAAGTTCTAATGTTGGTAATTCAAAAACATTGTTCTCTCTCCTCCACCGTTCTGTCTCATCTCCTAACTCCCTACCCTCTCACTTGTTTTCCACAGAATTTTGCAACTCCCTGATGTCATATTTCAATGAAAAGATTATTTCAATTCACAAACACCTTGGTCCAAATACTGCCCCCAGCATCCTTGTTGAACTCCCCCCTCCCTCCCTCCCTTTCTCAGTCTTCTCCCTCCCCTCTGCTGATAACATTGCTGACATTATCAGCAAGTCCAAGTCCTCATCCTGTCAACTTGACCCATTCCCCACAGTTCTTGTTAAATCCTGTCTCCCGTCTCTGCTCCCTATCATCACTAATATCATCCACTCCTCCCTAACCTCTGGCATTGTTCCCACAGCCTTCAAATCTGCTGCCATCACCCCCATCATCAAGAAACCAGGTCTTGACTTCACCAACTTCAGTAATCTTCGTCCAATCTCCAATCTGCCCTTCATCTCCAAGATCCTTGAAAAAACTGTTGCCAGTCAACTTCGCTCTCACCTGTCCAACAACAACATTTATGAAGAGTTTCAATCTGGTTTTCGCCCCCACCATAGCACCGAAACAGCCCTAGTAAAAATTACTAACGACCTTCTTCTTGCTGCTGACTCTGGTCTTCTGTCCATCCTCATTCTTCTTGATCTAAGTTCTGCCTTCGACACCATCTGTCATTCTATCCTCCTCAACAGACTAACCTCCATTGGCATCTCAGGTACCCCGTTAGACTGGTTCACCTCCTATCTCTCTGACCGCACTCAATTCATTCAGCTTAAATCCTTCCGTTCCCAGTCTTCCCCTGTCTCCACGGGTGTCCCCCAAGGCTCTGTCCTCGGACCCCTCCTCTTCATCATTTACCTCCTTCCTCTAGGCCACATCTTCCGCAAACACGGCATCCATTTCCACTGCTATGCTGATGACACGCAGCTCTACTTGTCATCAAAACCTAACTCCACCCACCCGCCCTCCATCCTCACCGACTGTCTCATTGAGCTTAATCACTGGTTTTCTAACAATTTCCTTCAACTAAACAGCAACAAAACAGAAGTCATTCTCGTCGGTACCAAAAACTCTATTTCAAAATCAGAACATCTTCTCGTCCCCCTTAACAACTCTCTGCTATCCCCCTCCCCTCAGGTCAAGAGCCTCGGTGTCATCCTCGACACCACTCTTTCCTTCACTTCACACATCAACAATATTACTCGGTCTGCCTATTTCCACCTCCGTAATATTAACCGTCTCCGTCCTTCTCTCACACCCCGCTCCACAGCCATCCTGGTGCACAGTCTTGTGACTTCCCGTATCGATTACTGCAACTCCCTTCTCTACGGCCTCCCCAACAAATCTCTCCACAAGTTACAGATGGTCCAGAACTCAGCTGCCCGTGTCATCACTCAAACCTCCTACTATAACCACATCACTCCTGTCCTGCAGCAGCTCCACTGGCTCCCGGTTAAATCACGCATCATCTTCAAAATTCTACTCCTCACGTTCAAAGCTATCCACAACCTTGCCCCTCCTTATCTATCTGACATCCTACAAATCTCCATCCCATCACGCTCTCTCAGGTCCTCCTCTTCACTACAACTCCATGTACCCTCTGCCCGCCTCTCCACCATGGGGAGCAGGGCCTTCACCTGCTCTGCCCCTCACCTCTGGAACGCCCTACCGCCAGACCTTCGAAACACCACCTCCCTTTCTCTGTTCAAGACTGCCCTGAAAACCCATCTCTTTAGACTAGCTTATCACTAACTTTACTAAATGTATTTTTGTCTTCCATTTTATATCCTTTATGTATTTTATATTTCAATTTGTCGCTGATAATGTTTGCTCTGCATTCACTGTGTTGGTTTGTTAAGTGTCCTTGGGTGTCATGAAAGGCGCTTTTAAATAAAATGATTATTAATATTATTATTATATTATTATTATTACTGGCATTGGTGGGCAATCTGAAGATCAAGTCAATGGGTAGTCTGGGTTACCTCCCAAACATTAATTTGTACGGAGAAAATCCAGTCACGTCACTCTTTGTACAATGATAAGCATGTACCAGAGGTTTGACAAAGTCTTTCCAGCGGAGTTTATCTGACTTGTCAAGTGTTCCAAGCATCTGAAGAAGAGTGCGATTAAATCTTTCAACCGGATTTCCCCTGGGATGGTATGGAGTTGTGCACACTTTCCTCATGCCAATAAGTTTACAGAGTTCCTTAATGGTTTGTGATTCGAAATCAGCACCCTGATCACTAAGGAGCTTTTCAGGAAAACCATAATGAACCATGAAGTTTTCCCACAGACACTTTGCTACGGTCTGTGCTCGCTGATTTGGAGTTGGTATAGCCGTTGCATTTTTGTAAAATGATCAGTTATTACAAGAACATCCTTTGTATTTGAGCGGTCTGGATCTATTGATAAAAAGTCAATGCACACCAGTTCGAGAGGTCGGCAGGTTTTAATGTTCATTAGTGGAGCTGCTTTCTTGGGAGGTGTTTTTCGGTGAATACATCGCTTACAGGCTTTAACCATTTTCTCTATGGTCATGTACATTTTCGGCCAGTAAAATCTGGTTCTTGCCAATTCTACTGTTCGTTTGACTCTAAGGTGGCCCATATCATGATGAAGACTCTTAAGGGCTGTAGCTCTTAGTTCCTCAGGAAGCACAAGCTGATATGAGATGTTTTGACCATCCTATCGCTTACGATAGAGCACTCCATTCTGCATCTCCAACCGAGACAACTCTCTAAGTAACAAGGGTAGTTCTGGTAACTCCAACCTAAGGCTGGGGCATGGAGTTTCACCAGTCTCCAATAGTACAATGACTGCATTGATAGCAGGATCTAGTGCTTGTTTTTGCCTCAACTCTTCTTCTGAAAATGAATGGACAAGAGGGGATCCATCCACCTGCTCCTGCTGGAAGCAGTCGGGAATAGCTGTGGACTGGTGAGTGAGGGATTCAACTAATGTCAACCCAGGAGCGGTGGCTTGAACATCAGTCCGTGCTGAAGTGACCATATGATGTTCACATATGGCCTTAATCACCTCCTGCGGAACGGTTTCTGGACTGTGAGGATGGCTCCGATGGTACAGTGTAAACTGACGGATTCTCTCACTTTCTTTCTTGGATACATAATCATCCTTGGGTGGATCGTGAGGTCGGCGAGAGAGTGCGTCTTCATCTAAATTTTGCTTTCCCTCTTTGTACTGACGACTGAATGAGTAAGTGGAAAGACTGGACAACCACCTATACCCTGTCGCATCAACCTTTGTGGATGTTAAAATATATGCAAGTGGGTTGCTGTCAGTCACTACTGTAAAGTCTGTACCATATAGGTAATCAGAAAACTTTTCTGTGACTACCCACTTAAGGGCCAAGAATTCAAGCTTATGAGCTGGGTACTTTCTCTCGCTTTTCGAAATACCTCGACTTGCAAAAGCTATGACTCGAGATTAACCATCTTGAACCTGATATAATGCAGCCTCAAGGCCAACAGTGCTGGCATCTGTATGTAGGACATATGGAATCTGGGGGTCTGCAAATCCCAATACTGGAGCTGATGGTAGCTTACTTATTATGTCATCAAAAGCTTCCTGACATTGGGACGTCTACCGCTGACCAAAGGACTCCTTTGGGTTGCGATAGTCTAAGCTGGGATTTATCTTCTGTCTCTTGTTCAACTTTCTAAATGGTGGATAACCAGTTAGTTAGTTAGTTCCTTAAGTGGCTTTACAGTAGTAGAGTACCCCTGAATGAACCGTCGGTAGAATCCAGCAAACCCTAAAAAGGATTGGAGCTCTTTAAGATTTGTGGGGATCGGCCAGGTCTTTAAGGCCTGAACTTTCTCGGGGTCGGTTTCGACTCCTCTCTCGGACACAATGTGGCCAAGATATTTTACTGACGTTTGGAAAAATTTGCACCTTTCTGGCGCCAGTTTCAAACCATATGTCATCAGTCGTCCAAGAACACGCTGCAAACACTGTTCATGTTCTTCCAATGATGATGAGAAAATAATCAGGTCATCAATGAACACTAAAACTTATTTTAGGTTCATATCGCCAACACACTTTTCCATCAGTCTTTGGAAGGTTGAAGGCACATTTGTTATTCCTTGAGGCATCCTGTTAAATTCCCAGAATCCAACTGGACACACAAATGCTGTCTTATGCTTGTCTGCCTCTTCTACTTTGACCTGGTAGTAACCTGACTTGAGGTCTAGGACGGAGAACCACTTAGAACCAGTAAGTGCAGTGAAGGCATCTTCCAGTTTGGGAAGAGCGTATGCGCCCTTAATGGTCTGCATATTCAACTTTCGGTAGTCCACACACAGACAAACAGAACCATTATTTTTGCGAACCTCAACGATTAGGGAAGCGAATGGAGACTTGGATTCCCGGATAACTCCAGAATCTAGGAGTTCCTGTAGATGTTGTCTCACAGCATCCACATCGTTGGGGTGTATCGGATGGGCTCTTTGCTTAAAAGGCGTCTCACCACTAAGCTTGATTCTGTGTTTCACTTTATCAATATGGCCAAAATCCAGATCATTCTGAGAGAATACATTTGGCATGGTGTTTAACATTTTTGTTATTCGCTCTTTCCATTCAGTGGATAAAGGTGAATCTCCAAAATCAAAGCTTAGCTCTTGGGACGATGTTGCTAGAAACTGAGAACAATCTGCTTTACTGACAGCATGTTCTTTGTGTAACACTTGTACTATAGCATTAACATCTGCCACAATCAAAAAAGGCATTCAATATAGGATCAACTGGACTTTATTTGTTGCAGAAAACATTTCGACTTCTGTCCAGAAGTCTTTTTCAATTCTGAATGAATGGAAGCTGTGAGACAGAGAAGTTTTATACAGGCTGACATGCCACGCACCAACATATGAAATTGGAAACTGAAATAACCCCACAACATACCTGAGATAACATGCCCATTCTATTTAAATTGACAAAACAACACATCACAGCTTAACAGAAGGGGGTTTGTAACACATACATGTAAATTGAAAGATCACACCTTAACAGTAGGGGGTTCCCTTGAGGTCTCTGGTAGAAGACACAAAACTGTATGTAAATTGACAAAAAACACCTCCCAACCAACAACAGAGGCTACTCAGAGAACTTTGTTAGTCTAATTTACAGACAAGACATCTCTGCTCCCATCCGGTGTAAAACATTTCGGAATCAAATCCAAAACTGAGTTATAAGTCTTAGAAAGTTGAAATCTCAGACCTCCTCCTCGGTTAAGAGAAGGTTTTTCTCTCTTAACATAAACAGCTTCCTTCACCCCCTTCTCAAACCATCTGTGCTCTCGGTCCAAAATTTGAACATTCACTGTGCGTACGAGTGATTTAGGAGCATTTGTGGCATTCAACAATGTTTTCGTATTCTAAGATTTTTTTCAGATACGAATTTTTTTTACGTGTGGTCCAGACCTGTCGTATATTTTACGAGCAGTCAGTCTGCTGTTATCCAGACGGATTTTCTTCACTAATAACTTTATATTTCATTAGTTTCAAGATATTTTGAGTTGAAAATGAATCACAATCTATAATTATGTTGAAAAGAGGCTGTTCTGTTTGAATTAGAATTATAATATTAAATGCGACCCGACCCCGGATAAGCGGAAGAAAATGGATGGATGGATGGATAAATGCAACGACACAAATTGGTTAAATTAAAATAAAGCAGCTATTAATTTTGTTGTATAGCACTACAATATTAATATGAAGTTAATTGAAGTTTCGAGACATTTTAAAATGCTTTTGTTCAAAAACACATCGGACACTTGCATGGGGGGGCGGGGGTAGCGGTGCGCGACAGCTCTTCTGAATAAATGAAACTATAATGTAACACAGTTGTTTACACTAAAATTAAAAATATTTGACCAAAGAAAAACCAGAGCAGGGCTGGAGAGATAAATACGATTTTTATTTCTGTGACTGTACAACCCACGGGAGACATGACATTACAGCACATTTCATTCCTCGGCTTTAAAGCAGAGTCACAGCTGACGCTGCTAAAAATTACAGATTTATAATATTATAATATTAACTGCAACGACACACATTGGTTAAATTAAAATAAAGCGGCTTCACACCCACCGCCGCGGCCCGGACGGGTTGCGGACGAGTACGCGGGTACTCGGGGGCCGCGGCGGGACGGCCGAGCAGGACCGCCACGCCGCTGGGTACAAAGTTCCGAGGGCCGGCCGCGTGCCGAGGATCGCCGAGCGCCCCACGTCGACCCCCGTGCGCCTCCCGCACGTCGCGCCCGGGCCCACCCCCCGTGCCCCGGGGATGGTCCGTGCGCGCCGCACGTTTGAGTGGGTCCTCGGCTTTAAAGCAGATTCACAGCTGACGCTGCTAAAAATTACAGATTTATTTATTTAGTTAGTTAGTTATTTACTCTGAGAGCAGAACTTCAATCTCCGCACCAGTAAAGTTCTTCTTTATACTTCTCGCTGTCATCTTTATGAATGGACACTTCCTGCTCTCTGAGGCAGGAAACGTAGCCTTATATGGTGTTTTGAGGGGTGGGAATTATGTAAATGACCTCTCCGCGTGCACGAGCAGGTGGATAGAACAGGTGCAATTCATCATATTTGCGCAGCTCATTTACACACTTTTCCTGAGGATAGAAGAGTTTGTTGAATCTGACGTGGCATGTTCGTACGAACGCTTCGTACGAACAAAAGTAAGATCAATTTAGGATAAAAATACGAACATGTTCTTGCATGAGGCCCAATATATCCTAAATAGGGAACAAACTGGCCATTAGCACTCTCCACTTCAAGCAAATCATTCAAAGAATGAATGGTCAGATCAGAAAGGTGTTCTTCATAAAAGGACTGGGGCACAGTTGTGACTTGTGAACCTGTGTCCAGAAGACAGTTGGTGTCTTTCCCTGCAATGAATACTTTAGCTGTGGTTTTAGTTCCCACAAGGCCATGTGGCAATTTTGACCCTTCTACTTCAACACTCTTAACAACGCATCTCGTGGTTTTGGAACTGGAGTTTTGTGACTTTGCTCTCATATGTCCCTCTATGGGAGCAGGCACTAGTTTAAATGTGTCTCACTTTGAGAAACATTAGAAACCTCCCAAGCAGCCCTTTTCTCTCAGCTGTTTTTTCTTGGCTGCTACAAGGGAAGGATTTGGTGCTTTATCACAACCTGAAACAACGTGGCCATCCTCTCCACATTGAAAACAATACCAAGGACGTGGTCTGCCATTTGCTTTAAATGTGGAGGGGTGCTGACTGGCTGTTTTTGGTTTCACCACATGGGCTTCATGTGTGACACTTAGAGGAACAGACTTAGCTTTTTTCTGCTTAAGTTGTTTTGACTTCTGGTCCTCTGATACAATGCTCTTCACCTGAATGCTTAGATCAGCAATTTGTTGCTTGAGCATCTCAAGATCAGTTTTATTTATCAATTAATTTGTGTCATGTGCTATGTGCACTTGTGACATGACGTGCTGCTTGCTGGGGTTATGGCCAGGCTTAGCATGGCTAAAATGCTGTCGCATGCGCGTCATTTTTGCAGCCTGTTTATCCTCTTCTGTCCTAAAAAGGAGTAACAATTCTGCAAAGGTAGGTGGTTTTTCTTTCTTCTGTAACTGAAGATCGACTATCAAGGCATTGTCCCAACAGCCTCTACAGAACTGCTTTAAAAGCTGCTGGTCAAACTCATGAGCGGACACACCACCACGTCTCATTGTTTGGCTTAAAGCAGTGTGCAGTCTCTGCAGGAAACCAGAAGGTAACTCTCCTTCATTCTGGAACATGCTCATGAACCTAGCATAAAGCTCATCACCATCTTCAACTGTCCCATAAGCATAGTCAAGCAACTTGAAATAAGTGGAGGGATTAGACTGTGGGCTCAAATGTTTGATCATTTCAGAAGCAGGAGGAAGAAGACTGTCCAATTCACAATGTGTGCAATGCAAGTTGGACACAGCTGGATCTCTGATAAGAATTTCAACACTTGCACGCCATGTATCATAATCTGCTTCATGGCTTGGACGTGGACTGTTGCCTGAAAACGCTCTGAGTCTACTGGGTGAAGCAAACTGGGGTGAGTTATCATTGCTGCGCACCACATGCTCAACCACCACTCGCTGAACTGCAGGTGGGTTGACATCGATTAGGGGCATAGGCTTGGATTCAGATGAGACCGGGAAGGTCTGTCGGGGTTTGAGATCAATCAGGTTTTTACTGAAAGGCTTACTTGGATCATTTGCTGAGGTCAAAATCCTGGATTCGTCACATGTTGAGGGTTTTCAGAAGATGAGACATCTTTTTAGCTGGTTGAGGTTTTTTGTGGAGTCAGACTCTGTGATATCGCAGATTCTGGATCAGCCTGAGGTAGTTAGGCAAAAACACTTTCTGCAGATGAAACCAGATTTTTAAGTTCCTCTTTCAACATTTGCCCTAACAAATTTCCACTCAGCCTGGCAATTTCAGAGAGCTGTTCCATGTACCTCTTAGTAGCTTTGCTTCTGGCATCTAACGCCAAAATTACACCACACGCGTTGCGGCTCCGCCCCGCTCCGGTCCGACCTCCGCAGCAAATACGCACCCATTATAATCAATGACAGAATTTACACTGGCTCCGCACGGCGGCGGCGAGCAGCGGAGAGCGGACGGCAGTCCGTCAAAATTAGAAATTTTTCTATTTCTGCCGGACGCCGGAGCTGTGCGGAGGCACCAACAGGAAAAGGAACGAGCACAACTTCCGTATTTACAAAATAAAATCACCACGGGCGGACTAATCCTAGCTCTATACGGATTTATTTGTACAAAAATGCTTTCAAACTATCATTTATGACTACGCCTACAAACGCAATACAAGAAATAAATAAATAAATAAAGTATTTTATTCTGAAAATGTAATACCTCACTTCCTGTTGCTCAAACCATGTCCTGTCGCTCATTTACGAGAGAAGATCAAGGCAGCAGTCTCTACTGTTGTTCTCCTTCTTCCACCGAATGAATTGTTTTGTTCTGACTTACTTATTTATCACTTGATTTATCGCGCGATCCGCAAATCCCGCGCATGCGTCTAGGAGCGGCGCATGCAGGCGGACCTGAGCTGAGCGGAGGTAGTGGAAACTGGAGTTTGAGACGCTCAGCTGCGACCTGCGGAGCGGAGCGGACCGCAAGTAGTGTAATTTTGGCGTAAGGTGTATGTTGGTGAAGATTCTCGGTCGTCCAGGACATGATTGTATTGAGCGCTTGTTCTGATCTAAGGTGTAGACACTTCCTAAAGCCTTTAACTCATACACAATGCCGGTCTGAGTCATGCTTGGGAACTGGAGAGGCAACAATGGTTCCAATGTCTGCATGGCAGTTTCATGTGCAAACTCAACAATCATGTTTTTATGGTAATCTGATTTAGGATCATCTAAGCAAAGGTAAGGATTAATGGAACCATACTTCTGGAGAAAAGTGGACACTTCCTCATCTGTCTCGGACCCTGTTAAACCACTAACCACCACAGAATGGGGAATTTGAATAGACTCCCGGAGTACTACTTCCATTTTGCGTTTTTAAAACAGTACTTACAAGTTCTGACAATAGGTGTAAAATGTCTGACACTTAAACACACACATTTATGCTCCTGGCTGGCTCGCCAAATTCTGCTCTGTAACACATATGAGAAGAGATGTATGTATTTTTAGTTGAATAGGTTCAACTATCGGAGCACAGTGGAGTGTTCAAATGACACACATAGGTTCAACTATCGGAGCACGGTGCAGTGTTCAAATGACACACATAGGCAGTTGGGTGAGTTTAAAGCTCCACTGACATCATCTTTTAACTTTCCATAAAATGGCACAACATATATATATATATTAAGATTGACCTCTGATCGTTTTTGCTAAAACAATGTTAAATTAATTAGAATTCCTCTCAAAAACAGTTTAAAATTAGCGCCATTTTTTTAACACGATAAATAGGGATTTCGCCGTCGCAGGATGATGACGTCATAACAAGAATTTTCTCTACTGCGCAGCTTGAAAACAATGGAGGAGCTACAAACTCGATCCGTCCAATTTAGCCATTTAAAAGTTAATTTTTTAGCGGATTGTCTTCAGAGAAGCCAAAGTTATTTCCAGTAAACAGCAGGTTATAATGTTTTTCAGCTCCTGCTGGTTTTTGGAGACCTTCACTTCATGAGGTGAGCTGCTGTGTGGAGTTACATGAGCTGCATGTGGACGAGGCAGAAGTAATTCTACAACATGTACATCGTCTCCACAGCACTGAAATGGTAATATATTAGTTAATGTTTCTAATAATTATTCAACATTATTAGTTATTAGTTTGTGTACAAAACAATTTGCACAGGCTCCTGCAGCTGTTGATTATTTTGCTTCAATTTGTCAGCTTTGTTATTTAATCCAGTCAACATGTTTACAATACTTCATATTTATTTTTCTATTTAATTTGGACATCACTTGGTGTTATAGTGGTGTATCATTAAAATGATGGAAATACTGTACATGACATTAGTTTGACCCATTGTCTTAATATACAGTATACTGCATATAATATATACTGTGTGTGTCTGTGTGTTTTATCATCAATTCACAGAAATATCTTCACCTGAAGAGTGGACACAGGTGGTGGAGAACAAACCTTGAAGAGAAACTAGACAGATGTCCTCTGCATTCAGACCTACAACACCTGGACATCGTGGAGGAGGAGGGTGTTGGAGTCTGAAGAAGTTCTGATTTTGCAGATTTACAGCTGTAAAGTGTCATTTTTTAGGAGCTGATGAAGTCAAACACCACTTGCTGATATTTTTTAAACTCAATTTTTTTTGATAATCTGTTCATATTAATGTTTCCCCATAGGTTTTCATATATTTGATAATATGGGATGGTTTTACTTTAATAAAATGTTTTTTTAACATTCACCAATTTTGTTTTTACTAAAGTACTTTCTGTGAGTTGTAGATGAACGAATGAAATTAAAACAGATACACAAATATTCTCACAAAGAATAACTCAACACTAACAGATAATATAGTGTACTACTGTAACTTTATTTACACATAACTACATAAACACTTGGTTCATTGTTATCCTTTTTTTTTCAAACAATATGTTCATTTGAACTGTCAGAAAAAATATTAAATTTATATTTTCATTGATTCATTTTCATGTCAATGCTCTGGCAAGTTGTAGTATTTCTGTAGTATTTCTGGTGTAACGTTGTCGCGGTCACTCAAGCACCAGACGTTCTGCTTCAGCCAACGCTTTATTCAAGTACACAAAACAACAGGCCAGTAAACTCAGAGTCACTGTTTGGCCGTGACCCACGCCAGAACTCCTCAGCCTCACAACAGGTGCTTCCAGCTTCTTCACAGAACCGCCACCTGTGTCCACTCTTCAGGTGAAGATATTTCTGTGAGTTGATGATAAAACACACAGACACACACAGTATATATTATATGCAGTATACTGTATATTAAGACAATGGGTCAAACTAATGTCATGTACAGTATTTCCATCATTTTAATGATACACCACTATAACACCAAGTGATGTCCAAATTAAATAGAAAAATAAATATGAAGTATTGTAAACATGTTGACTGGATTAAATAACAAAGCTGACAAATTGAAGCAAAATAATCAACAGCTGCAGGAGCCTGTGCAAATTGTTTTGTACACAAACTAATAACTAATAATGTTGAATAATTATTAGAAACATTAACTAATATATTACCATTTCAGTGCTGTGGAGACGATGTACATGTTGTAGAATTACTTCTGCCTCGTCCACATGCAGCTCATGTAACTCCACACAGCAGCTCACCTCATGAAGTGAAGGTCTCCAAAAACCAGCAGGAGCTGAAAAACATTATAACCTGCTGTTTACTGGAAATAACTTTGGCTTCTCTGAAGACAATCCGCTAAAAAATTAACTTTTAAATGGCTAAATTGGACGGATCGAGTTTGTAGCTCCTCCATTGTTTTCAAGCTGCGCAGTAGAGAAAATTCTTGTTATGACGTCATCATCCTGCGACGGCGAAATCCCTATTTATCGTGTTAAAAAATGGCGCTAATTTTAAACTGTTTTTGAGAGGAATTCTAATTAATTTAACATTGTTTTAGCAAAAACGATCAGAGGTCAATCTTAATATATATATATATGTTGTGCCATTTTATGGAAAGTTAAAAGATGATGTCAGTGGAGCTTTAAATAACAACTAACTTTAGTGATATAAACTTTAAAGTTGACAACAGCTGTACAAGACACAACAATTAAGAAAATAAAATTACACACAATAAAATACAATAAATAATAGAACTACTAGGCCTAGTGCTAATTCCTAGCTTTAAATCTTTTGGGTGCACCCTGGTAATCTGAATTCTAAATTGTAATGGAAAACAGATTAATCAATTTCAGTTCCAATCCAGGTTCAACTCAACACCATTCACATGAGGAAATTCTCCTACACAGCAGTTTGTTGTGATGTCCCAAATAAATAAAAATAAAAACTGGTCCAAAAAGTAATGTTCAAAAGTCCAGGATGAAACAATAAAAATAAACAATGTCAGTCAATGTTCTCATAACTGTTATCTGTTTATATGTTAATAAAACGTTCTAAAAAATAAAATAAAAACATGGAGCGCTGGTCCAGCACACCAGAACACCAAGAAATCTGCAGAGCCTCGCGCAGCCACGTTGAACCCGAGTTTAATTTTCTCGTGACAAATTCATTAATTTCCTCATCATTTCAGTCATGGAGTCAGCGGAGGAAGAAGCAATCACTTGACTTTTGGCAAAAAACAAAAGAAGTCCAGATCAGGGATGAAGAAGGGGAATTTAATCTATTTGTGTCCCATACAAAACAGTCCTGCATCGCTTTGCAATTCTTTGAATGAGAACGTGCACGGATGCGCGCTGGCTGCGGGCTGGGACAGGCGGGGGCGTGGGTTAGGGACGTGAGAAGCTCTGTTTTTATTGGCTGGTTAAAAACTCTGTTTTTATTGGCTGGTTAACGGCGGGTCACTGTGGGTTTTTAGAAATGCTTTTAGTACCACCTGGAGAAGCAAGGTCACTATAGTTTCCTTATCAGTCAGTCACTCAGTGCAACATAGATGCTATGGGAAATTGCGCTCCGCGCGATTACCTGAAGGAATACAATCACGCCTTTACGGCAGGGGCATCAGCGTCACGCCAGAGACCCCGCCCTCTGGGTACTTAAGGCGCTGACGCCCGTCCTACTTACTCTTATTGCCCTTCACCTCGCTTAAACCTGAAATCAACTCTCTTCGCGGGACTTCTATGTGCTTCATCGCTCGACCAGAGGTGAGCTTGCTCCCTACACAGGGCGTACAGAGAATTCTTCCTGCGTACTACCGGGCTAGCGAAAGCTAGTCCGGCACATTTTACCTTAACCCCAAAGTTTTTTCTTCTCCTCTCTCCGCAGACTGCTTTGCTCGACGGCGCTAAACTGCGTCACATCTCTACCTCTGCTAATTCGTAGCAGGCTAGCCAGCGAAAGCGACGAGACGGAGGAGACGTCTCAAATAAAAAGAAAAAAGATTTTGGAGGGACTCGCTCGCCTTATCTCGGACATGCCTCCGGAGAAAGGAAAGCGAAAGACAAGACTTACAAAAAAGACTGGCAGGACGGCGACCCCGACCTCGCGCGCCTGCCCCAGCGGATGTGGTTTTTCCCTCTCGGCGACGGACACCCATGAGCCCTGTCCTGTCTGCCTGGGAATGCAACAGGCGAACATGGTGCTGGATGCACCCGAATCATGCCCACAATGCAGCCAAATGCTGGAGGCTGTGAGGAGGCACCGTGCAGACTTTGTCGCCAAAGCCATGGGTGCTACTGTGGCACCAACAGACCCAGACACAACTGAGCTTCTCACTCCTACCCCGGAGCTCGAGAACGTGGCTCTGGAGGACAGTACCCAAGGCGAATGGGGTGACAGCCAAGACGCGCTGGCTCCCATCGGGGACTTAACAGTCGACTTCGACACTCGAGGCTTGATGAATGAGGACGAACTCTTGATTTCAGCCTTAGGTGAATTTTCTGCTGATGACGCCGACCCTGAGTACGACGAACAAGGGGGTGACCTCTCTCACACCCCGGCGCCTGTGCTCCCGGGGACTGACTCTTCGATCCCTGCTCTGTTCAACTTGTGTCGCAGAGCAGCGGACGTGCTACAGATCCCATGGCCAGAACCTCCACCACGTCAACAAGTCACAAGGTTGGCAGGAAATTATTTTTACTCAAAACAGCAGTCCGCCACGAGGCAAAGGATGCCCATCTTTTCGGATTTTCTCACGGAGCTGACTCGCACCTGGACCCAACCAAGGGCTCCCATGCTGCTGCCACTCTCACAGTTCCTCGACGTGGACGGAATAAATGCAGCGGGCATAGCCAACGTGCCGCAAATGGAGGACACACTGGCATCTCACCTGGCCCCCAGGTCATCCGGAATGAAGCCAACTTTGCCCAGTATAGCCTGTCAAGCCTCAGCTTCTCTGCTCGAGAAATGCTATAGGGTTCAGGGCTTCGCGGCGCTCGCAACGAATGCGTCCGCCAGGATGCAGGCGTACCTGGCTTAAAAACTGCAGAAGCTCCAGGTAACGACGGACAGACAGGCTGCTGCCAAGCTGCTGTAGGAAGCACGCAGGGCAACAGACTTTGTGCTCCACATGATGGGGACAGCAGCTGTTGCTTCAGGCAGAGGCATGGCTGAGGTGGTCATCGCACAACACCATCTGTGGATGACTCAAACTGACCTCCCGGATGGACAGAAAATTCTTTTTCTGCACCACTCCATAGAGCCGACGGGATTATTCGGAAAAGCTCTGGATCGAATTCAGACCAGACTGGACCAGAGGCGCAAACAAGCTGAGGCTCTCCGGGTAGGCATCCCCAGAAGAGCCTTCGCCCCCCCCCCCAGGGAGTCAGCTGGGAGCAGAGCCCCGCAGCCTCGACACCACTCGACCACACGTGTCCCACCGCAAAAGCGGCCGGCATACGAGGCCGAGCACCGGCGGAGACCACCGCCGGACCCGCCTCGGGCCGAACACGCCTGGAGTAAGAACATATTTGTTCCCCGCCAGGCGGTCAGACACAGGGCCTCCTCGAAAAACCGGGATGCCAGACAGAAACGGGCCTGACGAACCAGGCCCTCTTCTTGACTTTACACGATCACTCGCCCACGTGGTACGGGAAATCATCTTTTCACGTCCAGACTTTGTTTGTAGCATGGTACAAAAAGCTGGTGACTTTACTTTACGCACAAATCATGTTTTTTCTGCTGTGAGTGACATAAAGTCAAATATGTCATTACACATAAGCACGAATAAAGCTAAAAAAACAGTCCCTCTCTGTTTCTTGACTAAAAAAAAAACACAACAAACAAAACACAGTAACATCAGCAGCACAGCCCTCTCTGTTCTTCCAGCCGACATAAAGGGCGGAGGCCATCATTCCCCCCTCCCTCACGGCTCACGGGGTGTTAGTCTAATCAATGAACCCCAGGTGGGTGCTTCAGGGCGGCCGTGGCGTAGTGGTAAGGGCAGTCGTCTCCCGATCGGAAAGTTGGCGGTTCGACTCCCGGGACCCACACCATGTGTCGTTGTGTCCTTGGGCAAGACACTTAACCCTGAGTTGCTCCCGGTAGGACTGGAAAGCACCTTGCATGGTAGTCTGCCGCCACCGGTTTATGAATGTGTGTAGCATTCAATATATGTGTAGCACTTTGAGATTTTCAGTAATGAAAAGTGCGTTATAAATTGAATTAATTATTATTATTATTATTATTATTATTATTATTATTATTATTCAGGTCTGTCTGCAACAGACAGTGCTGTAGGCGCCGGCAAACAGGCCCGTCGGTCCTCACAGAGACAGGTGAGGGGGGTCACGTGTCTCAGTCCCCACCCCGTGGTAAACCATGGGGCCGGCAATACACAAATCAAACGATCCTGTGTCACGTCCGCGCTCCAGGGGTACGCGACGACAGAACCTGGCAACCCACCTTCTGGTCCAGCTCCTATTCATTGGATTCCAGTAAGTGATGGGGGAGTTACAACAGAAGCCCGTAGGCCAAAACCAGTGTCACACGTTCACAAAGGAAGTGGTGATGATGTTGCAGCTTGTGTAAACATTCAATGCAGAGCAGAAATGTTACCAGGGCCAAATCAGATTCCTCTTCCTTCTAATCAAAGGGGACTGGACTTTCTGTGACCAGCCAAACAAAAAACCGCTCAACACGGGGGACTGTCTCGGACAGCTTCACATCCGTCTGCTGAAACTGTCCACTTATCCTCATTGGGCAACGTACCCTGCTCAAGCAATGATCCTGCAGCGTGTGACCACACTCGCTGCACTGAATCAGTTCTACTATTAAACGAGACCCCTCCATCAGGTGAAACACAGCCTCTCGGAAGTTCACCAGGCCCCAGGGCACTGATGAGACCATGTGATCCACAAGTGATCCAGACCCAACTACGAAGCGGGCTGGAGTCAGGAGGTCTGCTCGTATCCAGAACTTGCACCCACTCCGAACCATGACTCCCCACAAGAACAGGAAAAACAGGCATTCTGTTCCGCTTTTGGCCAAAAATGTCAGCAGATTGCCTCTGCCTCCTAACACTCTCGATGAGAGAGGTATGGAGGTGCATCTGTAGGAGGGCCTTCTCCCTAACCTGGTTGACCCTCAAAGGGCCACAGAAATCAGGACCCTCGAGGAGGAGCTTGCCCTGCCACCTGCTCCTCTCTAGGGATCCACCATGTCATCAGAAGGAACAGCCTCGCCACTTATGCTGAGAGCTGTGGCAAATTTCAGCTTGGAGGTTGAGAGGAACAAACTGGTGGCCTCAGGCCTGCCTGAGAACGTGGTAAATACCATTCAAAACGCCCGAGCTGTGTCAACACAGTCTCTCTACGCCCGGAAATTGTGTATTTTTTAAGCTTGGTGCATGGAAAGAAATATTTCTTATTCATGTGACTTGGTCCAGCTCCTCACCTTTCTTCAAGACCTGCTTGAGAAAAATCGATCTTTCTCAACCATTAAGGTGTTTTTATCAGCTATTTCAGCTTGTCACGAGGGCTGGGGGAGCAGGACGCCTGGCGCCCACCCACTCATAATAAGATTTATGAAGGACGTGCTGAGGAAGAGACCCCCCAGCAGGATCTTGACCCCTGGATAGGATCTTACTCTGGTCTTGGGGGCTCTCTGGGACCCCCCATTCGAACCACTGAGCTATATTAAGATAGATCTACTATCTTATAAGACTGTTCTGCTTCTGGCTCTGTGCTTGGCAAAACGTGTGGGTGACCTCCATGCCTTGTCCGTGCACCCAATGTGTACCAGGTTTGCCCCTTACGGGTCAAAGGTCACCCTAAGTCCCAATCCTGCGTATATCCCTAAGGTCCTGACTCTGAACCCCAGAAGTCTAGACTTTGATCTCTCTTCTTTTCCTCCTGCTCCTGTCCTCACTCAGGAACAAAAAAGGCTGAAGGCTCTCTGTCCCGTGAGGGCTTTAAGCACTTACATACAGAGAACAGCTGAATGGAGAAAAACAAACCAACTGTTTGTGTGCTTTGTAGCACCTGCTACCGGAAAGGCCCTATCAAAACAGCGCCTCTCACACTGGGTGACTGAAGCCATTAAAAGAACGTACAGTAGCAAAGGTCAACAGGTGCCCTTTGGAGTGCAGGCCCACTCCACTCGGGGCCTGGCTACCTCGTGGTCATTGTTCAAGGGTGTAGCAATGGCAGACATCTGTGTGGCTGCGAACTGGAGCTCTACAAATACGTTTGCAAAGCATTACAGTTTGGACCTTACTGCGTGTGATGTCACTCAGGCTGTCCTTTCTAACATTCAGTAGAAAGCGACCTTGAGATGCCTATTGAATAAAGGTGGACGTTCACACTAGGATGCATTTTACTGAGCATTTCAAGGGCGTGAATGAATTACGTTCCCATAGCATCTATGTTGCACCGAGTGACCAGACTGATAAGGGAACTGAAAGTTATGTACCATAACTCATGTTCCCTGAAGGAAGGGAACCAGGTGCAACATACTTGGCCCTTTCAATGCTGAAAGCTCGGTGAAGTGCATTTTAGAGAAAGTAAGATGGGCGTCAGCGCCTTAAGTACCCAGAGGGCGGGGTCTCTGGCATGACGCTGACGCCCCTGCCGTAAAGGCGTGATTGTATTCCTTCAGGTAATCGCACAAAGTGCAATTTCCCATAGCATCTATGTTGCACCTCGTTCCCTTCCTTCAGGGAACATGAGTTATGGTACATAACTTTCAGTTTTTTTCCAGAGATTACTTGTCTAACATCAGTCTGTCGTTGTTCAAGCTCTTTTTCTTTTAAAAAAGCTTGATGTTTAATTATTAAGTTTCTTCTGTTAATTTCGAGCCGCTCTAGAATAAGCTCTTTTTCTTTCCTTATTTGTTCTTCATGTTCTCTTTTTCTTAAAGCAGCTTCATTTTCCTTTTCCTTTCGACGCTCTGCACCATCTACCTCAGGAAATATCCCAAGCATTAATAATTCAGCCAGCATTTCACCTTTAAAATGTTCTTCATGAATGCGGCTTCTTACATCAATATTGAAGTGTTCTGCCACACTAATCATTTGTTCTATAGTGCAGTCAGCAAAGACCTGCACTGTGGGCTGTTCAATAAATTTCTTTAAATTAAACACCATGATGCAGACACAAACACAAGCTTTGAAGCTGTACTCTTCTACAA